>NQII01005438.1:0-59933 GCA_002778355.1 Clitarchus hookeri | reverse complement strand
GAAAACTGTAAGCCAATGTCAACCCCCATGGACCAAAATTTTAATGATAAAATGTTTGAAAATAAGGAGTGCCAAACAGATCGAAATATTGAAAATGTATGTAGACAAATGATAGGATGCTTAATGTATGCTGTCTCAGGCACAAGACCAGATCTGTGTGTAGCTGTTTCTATATTAAGCCGATACCAAAACAATGCAAACGATGTACTGTTAAAGGCTTTAAAAAGGGTATTAAGATATGTAAAACATACTATTGATTATAAATTGGTTTATAAATGTAATGATAAATCGCTAGTGGGTTACTGCGATGCTGATTGGGCAGGAGATCTCAGAGATAGAAAATCTACCACTGGCTATTGTTTCATGTATTCAAATTGTTTGATTTCATGGTGTTCAAAGTAGCAATGCTCTGTAAGTCTCTCATCAACTGAGTCTGAATACATAGCAATTAGTATGGCAGCTAGTGAAGCATGTTGGTTACAAAATTTGTTAAATGATTTTAGGGTAAAAATTGTTGACCCGACTACAATTTTTTGTGACAACCAGTCCGCAATATCGGTTGCAAATACAAGTAGTGTCAAGCGGTTAAAACATATCGATATTAGATTTCACTATATTAAAGAATTAATAATAAAAGGTAGAGTGTCTCTGAAATATGTAAAAACTGAAGAACAGTTAGCTGATATGTTTACAAAAGCCCTAAACAAAGAGTTAATTTTTAAATTCACTAATCAGTGTGGAGTAACCATGTAAATTTATTTGTGTGAAATTTAGGTAAATATTGCATTGAGGGTGGGTGTTGTAATATAATATACAATGCAATATTAAAAGTTTGTTATATTTTTAAGATGGCAACACTGTAAACAAATGATTAGCTATCAAGCTACCGTTGGAGTGTCATGGCGCTATGTGCCTTGTTGAAATTACATTGTTCTTTCTTAAAACTAATAAATAGTTTATTCAAGTGATACGGAGTATTTCTTTATAAAACCTACACAATGATTAGAGTTTTTGACGTTAAAAGTTTTTAAGGCAATTTTCATAAGCCGTATTTGGCATTTACTAGAAAGCTAATCGTTATGCGTTACATTTTTTTAGAGCCTGCCAACGCTCCGCAAATTTAAATTCATAAAAACAGTTTTTATTGATTACAATTTCCACGAGTCCTTCTCTGTATTAGTACGGAATTTTTTGTATTTAGCAACCAGGCTGTATTTTCTGAAGATGACTGGAAAACGCAGATAGCGGGATCCTCATACTAGGCACGATGCATTCCCATATGAGGTTATTTGGTAAATGAACCCCAATTAACCAATCCTATCATGTAAATATTTTCAGCGCTTCGATAGTAAGACAACGGATGAAACATTTTTATTTTCACACCTGGATAAAAGCAGTATGTTTTTCACAACGTTGCAATAGAATTCGGTCCATTCGAAACAATCCCATACGAACGCCTTCTTTCTGAATATTTTGCCTCTTTTATAGACTTAGCATGGCCAACAAGTGTACTTGAACATAGTCGTTGGCGTTGTCTGCCTTACGCGATAGCAAATTTCTTAACAGTTGAGACGTTTACCGTGAGTGTGTTGTGGGCGCACTAGATCTGAAAACAGGTCGTCTATACTCGGGTTGCCCTGTACTGCCTGCATAGTGCTTCGTCCTTCAAGCTGACTCGCTTTCATCTGGTAATTATAATATATAATGGATGCCGATAAGAAGCTAGCGATTACTAAAAATAAATATTTGAGACCATATAATGCTAAGAGACCTGCATGACACATAAAGGATACCTGTTTACCTCCAGAGCTCGATTCGTATACAGAATAACAACTGAGCAACTAGTGCTGCTGCAGTTAATTCTGTAAAATTGGCAGCACAGTTCAAACACATGCTGATTCCCAATAAATTTCTTGCCGAAATGGAATTTCAAAAATTGTGAGAAATGTTTGTTTCGCTTAGTCATTTATAGAATGGACCCTCCAGCTTTCAATAATTTCCAAAAATGCACCCGCATTTTACCAGCTATATTTTCGCCAGGCCTTCGGGGACCGTGTGAAAGTGTATTGTAAATGTACGAAAGTCCTTTACTATGCGTTTATAATTATAAAAATTGGAAATTAATATCATACAGTTATGCATAAAGGCTGAAGACGAAGGTAAGTGAAGATTAATGTAAGTTCCGAACCATAGAAGTGAAGATTCGGACATTCTTGATTTATATAGAGATTTGTGCGCCTGCCATAGTCTTTCCGGCCTCACTGAGAGAAATGTTTGTTCAAGTCAACAACATATTTGTTTTCATTGGAACAAAAATATATTTAGTTGCCCCTACAAAATATTTAGTTGAGTAAACAAAACTTAAAATGCAACAAAATTAATTTTGCCTATCCAATAGAGTACACACTTGAATAAATAAAACTTCTATGGTGGGTCAAAAATATTATACTCACAACAAAATATTTAGTTCAATCAAATGTATACATTTGTTTGGCCACTCATTTGAGTGCCTCTGTTCGAAAATACAGCTCTAGAGTTTGTTTGTATTTTTTGTGACAATTAGGATAGTAACTGTGATTGTAAGTGCATTTATTGATGCTTTATAATGTTAAACAATTCCAATAAATCAAGTTTTTCAGGAAACAAAAAGTAAAGCTCTAAAACTTTAAATATTTGTCTGCACACGTTGGCCAGTATTTTTAATGTATTAATTCAAAAACATTCACATTTAATTAGTAACTTAGTCTCTTTAGCTGATGCTGCAATGACGTAGTGCTCGGGTGCAAACGTTCTAGGTTCAATTCTCGGTCGGACTTTAATTTATTTTCTTTTAACCAAAATTGTTTAATTTTTGTACAACCAGACAAATATTTAATTGCACCAACCAAATATCATAAATTCGTCCAAACAAATAAGAACAATTAATTTAGTTGCGTCAAACAAACATTGTTTGATTCTACAAAACATTTCACTCAGTGCTCTTATCTACCCAAGTGCGATACAACTGTCAAGGTCACTGAATACTTTAATTTCTTTTCGGGTTAGAGTTTGACAAGGGAATGTGAAATTGTGGCTTTACAATGGAAATGTGGATTTCTAGAGCCCAGGTGCGCTAATTTTTTAGTGGTTTGGCCATTCGCCTCCCAGCAAGGCTAGTCAGGTTCGATACCTGGCGGGATCAACACTGGACTTTCCCGTGTAGGGAAACATTGCGATGGGTTTTCTTGGGGTTCTCCCGTTTTCCCCTCACAACTGCACCGCATCTTTACCTTACTTCACCGCCATCGATGTCGCCCAAAACGATATTGCACATTTTTCCTAGTGTTTACCCATGTGTCTCACACAACCTAGCGGAAATTAGTTGTAGTCCATTCACAGTTAGTTACGGCTTTTTTGAAGCCCTGCGAAAGTTCTACTTCTTGAATATTCCTCCACCTAATGCAAACGAAGATTAACTATGTTTAGAGAAGCACACCAAATGGAAAACGCACCGCATTCGTGCGCACTCAGTGTAATAATATTTTGCATGATAACTATTTCTTACTAGTCATTGCCAAAATATATATTTTCTCCCCGATAGTATTCATATTAATTACCATTACCAACACACATATTTTGTCCACGTTTTTATACATATTAACTACAATTGAACTATTATAATTGATAGATAGAATATAAGTTAACGTAAATTTAACCAAATGCAAAATACTTTTAAGTTAACACGCGTATAAAACGCTTGCAATTCATGACATATTTAGGAAACAACCAAGTACGCCATTCATAGTGTGATTTTTCAAAGGTTTGATAGAAAAAGTGTGAAGAAACCGTGAATAGACTATAGCACAACCAACGAGCCTACGAACAAATGAATGGTTTAGCGAGTGCTCCAGACCAACGGAATAGGCGCCGTCTATTTCGCATCATTAGTAAAGCTCATCACAAACAGAAACGAGAAAGTGAGAGAGAGAGTGTGTGGGTGAGAGAGAGAGAAAAAAAAACAGTGATGAATAATTTTCTGCCGATATTGTGGTCGGTTCTGGCATCCATAATCCCACGAGTAGGTATTGTTTTCCAAATTACGAACCGTTTTCCACCGCATGAAGCGATTAAGAGATTACCGCGTAACGTAATTGGTGGAGTCGTTACGGGAGCACATGTCCGTTGTAACGCGGATTTCGCTATTAACGTGCATTGATTCAGCTCGTGATCTAATCGCGAAAGTAAACATGACAATTATTTCGGGATAAAGCAACCAACCTTCCATTCAAAGGCGTATAAAAATCTAACATTGTCCTATACATTTCGCTGGTGATCATATTTCGATAAACACGGCAGTGTATAAAGCCAGAGATAATTGATCTCGAGTTAGTTCGGGAAAATGGACTTTTCATAGTGATAGCCTGATTATGTTTGTCCTTCAACGTTCTACTACGAGAAAATAATAAAGATAAATATTAACGAATCCAATATAACATTACATTTTTACGTCAGATAAAAGAATACCAAATTGAAGTTCTAAAAGCGTTCCTTTCATCTCAGACACACAAAACACATCCTGCCATAATGCGAAGTATATATATATATATATATATATATATATATATATATATACATATATATATATATACATATAAGTTAAAAATATAAGCGCAAATGCTGTGCTTCACGATCACTATCAAAATACACAAAATAACATAAAAGTATATTTTAATAAAATTTCAAAATTCTCATCACACACGAAGTATGATTGCATTACAGCGCTGTTCCATTTTCTCCTGGTTTTGCTCTCATCAGCACTCAACTCTTAACTCGTGCTCTTTGCTAGGTTATGTGAAACATTAATTTGCCTTCTTTAGGTAGTAAACATAAAGGAAACAATTTTTACTCGTTTTGGTTGGGGCGTTGTGGGATTGCATTGTATTTAAGCGGAATGAAGTAAGTCATTTAATGGCTAAAGTATTGATCAGGTACCCATTTTTTTTTTCAAATTAATTTGATATAACCTACATGATAAAAAACTGCGAGGCAGCTATAAATTATGAGAGTTTACCCTAAATTTGTCATTATGGTATTTTGTAATAAAATATGGCAACCGTGTTTTTATTTAACAATGAAATACTACATGTACTGTTGCGCACTCTTTCAAACCGTGGGTGTTGTTTGAACTAAGATAGTTTGGAAGAGTTACTCCAAGGCATATTTTCTTGCAAATTTCAGCGTAATAATAAGAATTAAAATTTTGTGGAAAAGAGTACATTATAGCCGACTGTAGAAAAAAGTATTTTCGTAACATGGTGGCGACACAGAGTACTTAAGAATACATAGGTGAAATAGCCGCTTATTCCACGAACTTCTGCCACAAACGCCAGCAATATGGCGCCATCGGCCAGCGACATGTCGGAACGCCGTACGCCAATCCGCGCCTGATAACTTACTCGCCAACCAGCAGCCCAGCCAGTAGGGCAACATGTGGTAACCAGTCAGACACGAGGCCCGTTCCCAGACCTTCGCGCAGCCAATCAGAGAATGGGTACGTCCACTTCAGAGGAATCGCCACGACATTTAGTCGCTGTGGACTTATTTACTCTATGTTAGAGGTAAAATTACCACTTTTGAAGGCCTGCCTAAGATCCACTTGTACGCACGTTGTGTATTCTTCCGTCTTATGCAAAATTTACATTACCATGGGCCTTATCACTTTATTCATGCGTCGATCAAATGAAACTGTGAAATTATTATGAAAGTAAATATTTTACAAATTTTCTAATTTTTACACTTCGATGTATTAAAAAAAACCGAATGCCGAAAAAATGTTTAAGTTATTACAAATGGTTACCTAACACTTTTTATTAAACGTTTAAATATGGAACTACTTTCTATCCATCGTTACCAACTTTACAGTTCGCCCGATAAAATATATGCAGGCAGGGGCAGTGAGTTTTTACTGATATTGATTTCAAAAGTGCTCTCTTTATCATGAACAGCCTTTACTAATGAAAATAAGATAATCACAATCTCACTTAAATATTCACACATTTTAACACATTTACTCAGCAAAACACTGCATTAGAATTCGTCGTTCAATGTCACATAGTTATCGATAATTTAATAAAATCATTTCAATGCTTCTTGCTTTAATAGTGGACTCTTCTCTTAATCATCACTTCATGCTCTGTACTGCATCATGTTATCTGCATAAAAAGTCAACTCGTAGTGTTTGTAACGTTTGAGTAGAATAAAAAAGCCAATCTACAAATAATAATGTTGTATATAATTACCATCATATTAGGCGACTTCGTGAGATCGCTTTCCTAGATTATCAGGCTAGGTTGAGCTCATATAGAATTATATAAATAAGTAGTTTATTAATATAGTAGTGGGGTTCATACAGCCACGTTGGACACATAAATTTATGTAGAGATGTTTTCGATCATAAAACTTCGTGTACTGACTGCCATAGGAAATAACGTTAACTACTGTATAATTAATTACAACACTAAATAGGCTTAATACAGGTTAAAATTATTTAATATTTCATGAAATATTTGACATTTATTAAGTAATGAAATCTTTACAATGTGCATGGTTAGAACTAATATTGATCAGTTGCAATGATATATTCAATTTTAATTTTGTAGGTGCCTTAGAATTGCATCTGGCTTATTTGAATATTTTTATCATTTGTATGATTTCGTTCATTTTGAGCACAAATAATTAAGTTGAATATAAATTTACATTTAAAATTTATTTAATTTAAAAACCTGTCATTTCAGTTATGAGAGGTGGGCTTCAGAATATGTAGTATCTCATAAGTGGGTAGAAAAAAACTTATTAATTTAGTAATAACTGTTAAGCTAAACTTCTAGATGAAGTAGTCTTTTTCTGCAATATCAAATTTCTTCTTTTGTAATTATGTTGGCTTTAAATTCGTACTTTTCTCTCTAACATTCTCTTCGCTACGTAAAGAAAACAATAAATATAATTAACTAAGCGGACTTCGTAAGTAATTAAATTTAAAGGATGTACCTTGCTAAGCAGAAAATCAATACGTTTCTTCGAAACAGTTCCAGACGCTCGCTAGCAATTATATAAAAATATACCTGTACAAAACTTTTGTTTTAAGTCTCACAGTTATTCATTGGAAAGCGAAATACAACACGCACACTGGTGGCAGTTGATTGCGCTATATCAGATATTTACACTTTGAACACATATAATGGAACCTTATGCTTTTCAAAGATGTACCGCACAACAAAATGTAGTTTCAATTTCCGAGAATTAATTTAATTCCTTCCAAGATATTCGCGTATGTTCCTTATTAAATAAAATTTCCAACAGTAAGAAGATATTTTATTGTAAACTATTTTCATTAAGGGTATAATAAACATGAAATTAATTTTTAAGGCTCCTTGTGCCACGAGTTTAATCTAGGAGAGGTTTAAACAGTTAACTGCCATGAACTTGCCTATAAAGGACTGGCAGCTTTAATTTGGTTATCCGGATTTCTAACCCAGAATGTGGACATCTGAAGTTACCGGCCACAGAGGTCGACTACAAAAACCTATGAATGATGAAATGTCATGTCTTGTGAAAATGTTAACTAATTTCTTACAGCAGTCACTCAGCCGCGCGCGGCCGTAACACAAAGTCATTTGGCACGTCTGTTAGAAACTCCCGCCGGGGAGCGAGGAAGCGGGCTTGTGATAAGCGCGAGTTATTATTAAATATTTTCGCCCGCGGCAACGGAAGTTGCGCTGCGCAATAAATCGCGGCGGGGAGAAATAAATCAAGACGCGAGCGAGGAGCGCTCCTGCAGGAGGAAGACGTGACCGCCGTTAGGGGCCGACAACTGCCGCCAAGGGTCTAGGGAGCCCGGGAGTGCCAACCCCGAGTTTAGGGGACCCACGCGTTGCAACCCGTCTTCCAGCGCCACGCGCCCAACGGGAACATTAGACTGAAAAAAAAAAGGCCTAGAATACGGAAGACATCAGTTTCCACACGAACAGTTGGACGTAGTTATGAGCGGAGAGGAGATATTTGGGCGGCTCTTAACACCGAGGTCTTCAGAGCCGATGAGAGTGAGGCGAGTATGGAGCAGCACCGGGATGCGAGGGCGGGGGAAACGGGATATCCCTGTGAAAGCCCGCTGACTGGGTGCATCGTCCGGCACGATTCCCACGAGCGAAAATCCATGAGAGACCCCGCCGGGAATCGAACCCAGTTTATCTAGATGGGAGGCGTTAATGTCTAACTACTACACCACCGGAGCCCAGCGTAGTTATGAAAAAGTGGAACAACCCACAAACCTTGGAGATAATTCATATCGCGTATTACGGAAGGTTCAAATTATATTCTACAAAAAAGAAGCGATCCAGTATAACGATATTTGAAGAGGAATAAGAACCTGAGGGTTGGTTCAATCCTCAGGTGCTTGATTAATGAAAATGATTTTACAGAAAAGTCAGCGAAATTCTTATTTGTACATGTGGTAAATACGATTCTGTTGGAAATTATTCTTCAAAACATCGGCGCGGAGCAAGAAGTTGTTACTTTTGCCTCAGAAAGTTTAGTCTCATAGCTAAGAATGCCCACGTTTTCTGCAATAAACACCCCAATAGTCAGGACGTCGAAGACGATGTTGATGGATTTGCTGGTGAAGTAGATTTAGTTGTAGAACGTGGTTATATGAAACTCTATTGCGGGAAATTATAATGATTTAATTCCACACCAATTACTATTATAGAACAGCATAGTCAATGTTTACCATTGTTCTGGCTTTCTAGTACGTTATACCTACAAGATATTTTAATATTATATTTGATATAGAATTAATTNTAATATAGGATTAATTTCAATCCCGAATTAAAAACAATTTTAATAGGTTTCTGCTTTTATGTTTTATACTACTATATTTTGACTAAAAACTAACGAAATAAATATTTATGGACGTGCTTATTATAACAAAAATAAAAAATGTAAAAAAAGTATAATGTAAAATGGAACCTTCGCTGCATAAGAGAACCAACACACATGTACTTACATTTTACAAATAGGAACAAGCCAACAGTTTTTATTTATAAAAATCATTTTAATTGCGAAAATGGCTTCGATGCATAGCCACAAAATTTGTACAATCAACATACATACTTAGGAAAATAGCTGAACAAAAATGATTTGATACTCAAATTAGATACACAAAAAATTTTGAAATTAAATATCTCGGTTCTAACCACCTATTGGTTGGCAATGCGCGTACGCTTGTAAATTACAAAAAAGGTTTGTGGTTATTAGTTTATTTGAACCATGGGAAACATTATTTACTCCCTATCCTAGGTTAGTTTAGGACACCTAGACCCTATATTAAGACCTCCGAATAAAATTGGCCGATAACTTTGATATGGATAGGATGTGTTCTGAATTCCAATTGAATAGTTATCAGGCAGTTTGTTAAATAGTGCCGATGATATTTTATTAAGGTTTTCATACGTTGGTAACATTTCTAGTAAAATGTGCGTAGTATAGTATAAATTAGATTTACGGAGGTTGCGGCCATGTCTGTTTTCCTTTTATCACTTGAATATGAAATAATCAGAATATCAAAGAACCGAACTGTCTATTCGAAGGATGAGCCGCTCAATAGCCTGCATTATTCAAGAGTTCGTAATTCGTATTTTGCAGACATCAAGAGAAAAAAAAATTCTCCCAGAACTGTTTCAAAGGTCGTTACTAGCGTACACCATATGATTTATAAACAGTTATTAGGCTGAAAATTTTAAAAATTATGGAGCCTTCAAGGAGTGATTGACTACCCGATTCAATGTTAATAATGGCTGGATTATAAACATACTTTTTCTGACTGACACTGAGAATCTCACTGCTTTAAAAGTTCACGCACAAAGAAGAAACGCGCTATTTAGTTATTTAAACGCACAGAACCAGATCACGCATGTTTGGTTTTCGTCTCAGAGGATACGTAAAAGTATTTGGTAATTATGCGCCTTCAAATTGTGAGTAATGAAGGTTTGGATGTTTTCACTTCAAATGGAACTGGAGACGATTATAGTTTATTTTATATCAATCTCTGCTTTGCTGACAATTTATTATAGTCTAATCGTAGTTACTTCCAACTTGTCTGTAGCCCTGCTTAAGTTTTTTTTTTTTTTAGGCTTTTACTCCGCTTCGTGTAAACAAAGCTTAACCAAGTCTATAAAATTACACCAAAAGGTCAAAGCGCTATATTTGTGCACACTCAGTTTAATAATATTTGCATGAGAACTATCTCTTACTAGGCGTTACCAACACACATATTTTCTCAGTTTTTATTCATTATAAATGAAACATTATAATAAATAAATAAAATATAACTACAGTCTAATTTCTACAAAAAATTTGATTCTATTACGTTAAGGAAAGTATAAAACGCTTTTTTTTTTTGCGTGACACACTATTTATGAAACAACAAATCACGTCATATATAGGGCGATTTTTCACAGGTTTGATTTTTAAAAAGTGTTAAATAACCGTGAATGCATTATATTTTTTATCCTGCAAGAACTACTCGAGATTTCTTCCTGGTATGAAAGAAGTACATTTTGCACATAGAAAAGAAACATTAATGGGTTTTGGTGCCACATTAGCCAAAAATAATAGATACTTCTGTATAAAATAATTGCCTTTCCTTCACTAAACAACCGTTGGCGCGCATTCATAATTAAATTACATATAAAATTCAACGGTTCGGAAATATATGAGCTTACTTATATTTTAAACACAAAGAACAAGTTTTTAGGTAGTACGCAGATCCGGTTTACTAGAATTTTATTATTGCTTTACATGCAGCGTAACGGTTGTGTAATTGTTTGCAGTAAATTTGATTTTGAATGAACTTTTAAAAAATAACGAAATACAAAAGGAAACAAAATTAATTCTGAGGAACACATGCTGCGGTGAATATTCAAGTAATTTTAATAAGTAATTTGACTTCAAATACGCTTTTCGCTATGAAAGCGTAAACCAAAAGAAAAGAGCTGAAATAAATTGTCTTACTAAAAAGTAAGAAACTCCAGATAAATTGGGTTTTTGCTTGAATGATCATAAAGTATGAACAATTTGGTTGCATCTCTACAGGAGGTGAATTTTTACCAGTGAGAATTACTGGAGATGAAAACATTTTCTTATCTTCTTCCGCGAATATAACTTGCAGCTTCATCTCTAGTTTACTGAAAGTTGTGTGTGCGTAATTATGTAGTAGTATTCAATTTTATTTAGAGTTTTATAGTTATGAGTTTTGTATTTATTTCAAAAAATGTAGAACAATTAATCAACTTTAAAAGAGTGACATCAGTTATTTTTATTGGCATTATATTGACTTGCTAACATTACGTCAGTTTAAGATCACCTAGCTTCATTCGGGTTAAAATACGTTTTTGCCATTTTAGTAAAATCAAAAATTATTTCTAGCAAATATTTTATGTAGGATACACTGCAATCATATTTGCATGTCTTATTTCTATACTAAATTGTAACTGAGAATTTTAAAGAAAGCNTATGTAGGATACACTGCAATCATATTTGCATGTCTTATTTCTATACTAAATTGTAACTGAGAATTTTAAAGAAAGCGATACATTTATGGAATATACATATATTCATCCAGATGTTAATATGTTGCTCAATGTTATAACGATAAATATCAAGTAATGATATTATTTGAGCAATTTCCAAGTATTCATAAAAGAAAGTACGTACACTTGAAACAATCATCAAGTTTTATAATTACATGAAGGCGGATGGATGAGAGAGAAAGCGAAAGATTTGGGAACTCTTAGCTGTTTATTTCATTTTAATAGCAACCATTACGGATTTTNTATGTAGGATACACTGCAATCATATTTGCATGTCTTATTTCTATACTAAATTGTAACTGAGAATTTTAAAGAAAGCTATACATTTACGGAATATACATATATTCATCCAGATGTTAATATGTTGCTCAATGTTATAACGATAAATATCAAGTAATGATATTATTTGAGCAATTTCCAAGTATTCATAAAAGAAAGTACGTACACTTGAAACAATCATCAAGTTTTATAATTACATGAAGGCGGACGGATGAGAGAGAAAGCGAAAGATTTGGGAACTCTTAGCTGTTTATTTCATTTTAATAGCAACCATTACGGATTTTNTGGATGAGAGAGAAAGCGAAAGATTTGGGAACTCTTAGCTGTTTATTTCATTTTAATAGCAACCATTACGGATTTTTCTGTAAATGATAAATTTGGAGTTATGAAGAATGACTTATGTAGTATGTAGTTATGTAGTATTTTGTTTCCTGCAACAGTCATGTATGGTTCGATACCAGATGGAAGAAGTACGAGCGGATGTACGATTTAATTATTCAGTAATTATGTAAAAATAAATATATTTCTTTCGGTTGTGTGTATATATATATCAAAACTTTGTTCAGTTCATAAATTAGAAGTGACAGTTTTGAGCAGAAACATCGGCTACTTTGCATAAATTACATAAATGTTAGTTCAAAATGATAATTTTTACTCGTTTGGGGTTGTTTTCATGTTTATAGTTTGAGACTTTTGAATGCGTGTGTTTCATATAATGTAAATATAATTTTTGTCACACAGCTAAAGAAAACTCATCCATATAAGAAAAACCGTTTATACAGAAACTAGCTCAATCTTTTTAAGAGATGGTTGTCAAATTAATTAATTTCAAGTTCAGAAAAAAAAGTATTTAATTATGTAAAAAGTTAAAGTACATAAAAATTTTCATTACTAAATACTACATTTCTTGTTTATGACAAAACTAACATAAATACTTTGCAACGGCCACAAAATGTTTTGTTGCTATTCACACAGCCAAATTATTTTGTGGCGAACACAAAATGTTTTCATGCTATTCACCCAGCCAAANTGTTTTGTTGCTATTCACACAGCCAAATTATTTTGTGGCGAACACAAAATGTTTTCATGCTATTCACCCAGCCAAATTATTTTGTGGCGAACACAAAATGTTTTCATGCTATTCACCCAGCCAAAATATTATGTGGTGTTCAANCCAGCCAAATTATTTTGTGGCGAACACAAAATGTTTTCATGCTATTCACCCAGCCAAAATATTATGTGGTGTTCAAAATCTTTTATTTTGCCACCAATAAACATTTGTGGCCACTATAAATCCATTTTGTGGTGGCTACAAAAAATGTTGTGTTCACCGCAAAACAATTTGGCAGGGTGAGTACCAACAAAACGTTCTGTGGCTTCCACAAAATATTATTTTTCAGTGAATGCCTTAGGGTAGGTCTTTCTTAACGCAAGTTCTTGATTTGTGCAAATAAGAAATATTTAACTTTCGTTGATGGTGTCCAATTACGTAAAAAAATATGTAACCATGGCAGATTTCATTTTGACATTTTCCTCCTAGTACACTCAGAAAACTATTCACAGCAAAGGACTGAGAGATTTTTCTGCCTCCATTTTGTTGAGAGGTAACATTAGGATATTTAATCAATTCAAAATTCTTAGAAAAATAATTAGTAATAATAGAATCCGTTAACGTAATCAATTAAATACCCAATAGAATTTGCGGCTAACTTTTTCCAGTCACTGAACACTGCAAAACATAACCTTAAGCCCCAAACCTGATGTGCGTTAACAAGATGTGAAGCAGAGTAAGAACATTCTGGAAAGCAGCCCTTACAGGCAAACCATAATTTCGAACGTGAGGGAGGGCGTGTACTCTGGCAGGACTGATTAGCTCGGTGAGGCTGACTATGATACACGTTGCAGCGAGAGGAAACAGCTAGGTTGAATNACTCTGGCAGGACTGATTAGCTCGGTGAGGCTGACTATGATACACGTTGCAGCGAGAGGAAACAGCTAGGTTGAATACGCCTGGGCGTTGATTGGTCGGGGGTATGAGGGGAAGAGGAGTGGGGAGAGACGAGCCGGTCGTCACTCATCAGACCCTGTAGCATGTTAAGGCTGTTGCCTCGTTCACAATTTCGTATAGGGAAATACATGTCAATGGAATTCGTTTTTTTGGCTTTCCTGTCAAAGACTTTTTTGAGCAGAAAAATACGTGATTATATACTATCGAAGCCTTTTGTAACATAAAAATATCAGGAAACTTAATAATTAAACGAAAAATTAATGAAAAACTCATTTATACCTTTAAAGACGGTTTTAAAAAAAAAANAATAATTAAACGAAAAATTAATGAAAAACTCATTTATACCTTTAAAGACGGTTTTAAAAAAAAACCAATTTCATTAGCATGTATATCGTTACACCAGATTCTCAACCTTAATGCGTCCGCCTTAAAGCGGATGCTGTAGTTATTTATGCGTTTGAGACCCAGAAACGCGGGAGCGATAAGGGTGACACTGCTACATGCATCAAGTGCGCCATCGCTGCTACGTGCAGTGCTCTCGTGATGTGTGTGCCTACGGGACTAAAGAGCGTTTGTCACGAAAAAAATGCGTTATTTCGTATTTGTACGGAACATCTCCCAACTTGTATACATGACTTGTAAGTACCCTTTCCTTGCATAAAAAATNCTTATTTCGTATTTGTACGGAACATCTCCCAACTTGTATACATGACTTGTAAGTACCCTTTCCTTGCATAAAAAATACAGACTGCATGGTTTTTGCATCATTGCGTGTAAAAATCAACGTTCTAAATTTTTTTTTAAACGTACAAATTAAATAAACGGAAATATTTACAGAAAAGATAACAAGGATGACTTAAAGATCATGTCTTAATTTATTTTGAAATAAGCTCAGCAAAATCTATTTAATAAAAATCATAGACTGCAACAAATAAAAATTTGCAAAATGTTGTATATTCAAAACAATTTTTTAAAAGTTGCAAAAACAATTCTTAGCGTAATTTCAAACATTTATTGAAATAACTCACAGTATCTTATTTCAACGTGAATTGCCCCATTTTGGTAACCAAGTTAATTTGTACTATTAGTACATTCCAAAAACCACTAAAACGTGATTTTGAAGTGTCATTATGTTATAATTAGGTCTAATTTTTATTTTAGAGGAAATAGTACTTGTAATTAATGTCTACAAGTTTAACAGTATTTCGTACATATATGAAGTGAGTTTTTTCTTGATCAGCACCCTTAAGTGGCGATTCTACACGCTTAGAAATTATTCGGAAATTTACTATACGAGTGTACACGTAGGGTGAGNAGAAATTATTCGGAAATTTACTATACGAGTGTACACGTAGAGTGAGAAAGCGCGAATGGTAAAGTTATTTCCCATACATACATGCTAGCGTTCCTGCATTTACTCAGGAAACAGTCAAATGCGTAGGAAACTTACCAACTTTTTACANGCGCGAATGGTAAAGTTATTTCCCATACATACATGCTGGCGTTCCTACATTTACTCAGGAAACAGTCAAATGCGTAGGAAACTTACCAACTTTGTATGGTAGCGACGCTAAACATTCCATATTTGTAGCCAGATGTGTGGTATTATTTCCATACGATATATGGGTTAAAAACTTCCAATTAAGTTCAGGAAGTTTACAAGAAATTTTTTATAGTGTATCATTTTATTGGTAGGAAGTTTGTAGCGAAGTTCGTTACAGGCTCCTATCATTGTTTCGCTCGTTTACGTGTAGTATAATTTAATATATACGACATTATAAAAAAAAAGCCTGTCTTTAACGATGTTAGAGTGGTCCAAAATTGTATTTAGAGCACGCGTGATATCTTGAAAGTACAGTATGAGTATAAAATAATATCCCAACTTTGAAGGTCTATAATATCGAAACCAAAANAGTTCGTTACAGGCTCCTATCATTGTTTCGCTCGTTTACGTGTAGTATAATTTAATATATACGACATTATAAAAAAAGCCCGTCTTTAACGATGTTAGAGTGGTCCAAAATTGTATTTAGAGCACGCGTGATATCTTGAAAGTACAGTATGAGTATAAAATAATATCCCAACTTTGAAGGTCTATAATATCGAAACCAAAAAAATTACAACCTTAATTTACCAATCAAATGAACCGACGAACTGTGAAGTTTGTTTACCATAAATGTTCAATGTGACCACCACGAGCGGCCTAAACGACATCTACGCAATAATCAAACTCGTTCGACACTCTTGTCAGCATGTCCGGTGTTACGGTTTGGAAGGCGTACGTAATTCTCGTTTTGAGGTCGTCAATGTTAGCCGGCAATGGTGGACGAGACACTTGATCCTTTATGTACCCCCACAGAAAAAAATCGCACGGGGTAAAATCTGAACTTTTTGGAGGCCAGTGATGAAGAGCCTGGTCACCAGCTGCTCCTCGACCAATCCAGCGCTGCGGCAACGTCTCGTTCAGGTATCCGCGAACAGCTAGGTGCCAATGGGGTGGAGCAACATAAAGGAAACATCAGACCATCCCCTTCACATGGACGTGTCGAATGCGAGCTGGCTACCCCCTCACCACCTCAAACCGAGATTTACGAACGCCATCCAAACCGTAACACCGGACATGCTGAAAAGAGCGGAGAACGAGATTGATTATCGAGTAGATGTTCGAGCCGCTCATGGGGATTACATTGAACATTTATTAATGTCTGGTAAACAAACTTCATGGTTCCCCGGTTCATTTGATTAGTCAATCGAGGTTGTAGGTTGTTTGGTTTTGATATTATAGACCTTAAAAGTTTGGGTATTTTTTATACTCATCCTGTATTATTCGGTTCTCGTATGGGGTTTGTTTCCTTTTCGTTGGTAATCATATTTGGGACCCGTTTAACACTTAGAATTAGTGAGTGAGTGGAGAGATTTGGGTGGATCTTAACAGCGAAATCTTTAAAGCCAATGAGGGTGATCTAGGTGAAAGTGGAGCAGCGACGAAATGCAATGGCGGGGGAAACTGGAGATCCCAGGGAAAACCCGCTGACCAGCGGCATCGTCTAGCACGATTCCCACATGCGAAAATACAAGAGTGACCCAGCCAGGGATTGAACCCGGTTCGCCTTGGTGGGAGGCGAGCAGGCTAACCACTCATCCACCGCCCGAGTGTAACTTCGGCGTACACCAAACACTAAAATTTTTCTGCCACTGAAAATTGAATTCACGTGGATTAAATTTAATTGTTTCGTTAACGCTTAGCGCAAGGGTCTTAACACTTTGAGTGCCACCGACGATATAATTATACGTCGTCTGAAATTACCATAGTTTTGTGGCGTTTGCTGTTACGTTGCGTCCCCCGCATCCTTCGAAGACGCGGTGGAATAGGTATTACTTCTCCAGCAGTTTTCATAAGGTCCTCTGCAACGTGGTACTATACGGCAGAAACACTCAAAGTGTAAATCAGTCAAATGAACCTGATGAACGTTATATTATACTACGTAGGAAGGAGCATTTTATCAGAACACTTTCAACTCGGCATTATATTGCCCGATAGCCGGCAAGCCTGCCCGGTGTTGTGTGAACTAATAGGACTATTGTAAAAGAGAAGATGGAGAACGTTACAACTAATGACTAGGGCCAGTGATTTTTCGCGTAAAAATTGGAAAACACAGTACACTTTAACACTATATACACACCTCAGCTGTTGTTATACCTCCATTGGCTGCTGGTGCCGTGTCCTTCTTTGACCAAGCCACTCAGGACTAAGTAACTCCGACACTGAACCTTCGTGATTCGTGCGCAAACGGTTAACATGGGCCAGAACATTTTTTAGTCAATCGAAGAAGCTGGAACACCCTACAGTGCTTTGGACTGTATCTTGTCTCGAAATATTTTCGCGAAATATCATTGCCCCTACTGATGGCCAAGAAGTCGTCAATATAGGTAACTCACTTCTAGGTTGTCTTAAATATAAGTAAATCTGTAACACACTCAGAGTATTAATGTACTTTACAGTGCATCAACACTAATTATCGTGTGTTAATGTAATACTTTTTTATAACAATTGAAATTAACAATATAGATGGTATAACACATTACGTAAGAAAGGGTATTTAAATGGGAGACGATCAACTCGACACTATTGTCAGTTCACAGCCAGCCTATAACGAACGTTATTCGTTAAGTGATCGTGTAAAAAAAGGTGCGAATCAATAGGACGGTTGTTAAGTGGGAAAGTATAGTCCAACAAGTACATAGTTTCTTTAATTAAGGATATCACAATTCTAGTCGGTATTCACTGGCCGTTTATGGGCACAGAGTGCTAATGGCTGATAGTTCCTTCGATAAAATAAACGCGTATTTCAAACATGCTGTAATGCATTTTATGCACCAGGTATACTCTAAATTCAAAACAGCTGAAATTGCTCCAAATCAATGAATTCGGCTGCAGATCTGTTGAAACTGCAACACTAGAGTCAATAAAATTCTACTCATAAATTCAATTGTTGGTATTCACTGATTAAACAGTGATTTCTACCAAGGCACAGTGAATTGCACTGACCTGATAAAACCTTAGTGCATTACACTGATTCTCCAGTAGATAACAGTTCATTAGGGTCTGAGAAATTTCGCGAATTCATTTTAGGACAATTTGGACTTAAAACGCATGTACATTTCTGCTATGTGTGCAATTGGATCACGGTTCAGACACGCCCAGGTAAACTCTGATCGAACAACACACCCGTAAGGAAACGTGCACCTATTCCCTTGCCACTTGGTCTGAGATAAACTGGCTGTACACTTGGGGTAGCAGGCAATGACCAGAAAGCGAAAGCTCGAAAAGCGCAGTACCGTAGATTCTAGTATAAAGGTAGTTTCAAACGCGAAATTTTTCTGTCTCTGCAGTCCAGACAGGCTCATCGGGACTGTTCTATTTGCGCTGGATTAGATTCTGGTGAGTCTGTTGGAAAACCCACAAGTGCCATGGGAGGGAAGAAGGAGCACGGGCTTGCCCAAGTGCCCAGGCTGAGGTTACCTCGATATTTGGGTAGGTCAGTGCTGGCTTTCGTCATTCACCAATCCGCACAAGGTTGGACTCGTACTTTTAATGTTGAAAATTTGCTGGATCGGTAGATTAGTATCTTCTAAACGTAGAACGTTCCTACTTCTGGCACAGTGAGCTATGCCCAGTAGAGCAGGTGGCCACAATTAGCCATTAAGTGGAGTGGAGAGATTATGGTGGCTCTTGACAGCGCGATCTTGAGTGCCGATGAGGGTGAAGCGAGGTGAGAATAGAGCAGCACCGGAATGCAAGGGTGGGGGTAAACGGGAGATCTCCGAAAAAAAACCAGCAACTAGCAGCATCGTCTGGCACGATTCCCACGTGCGAAAATCCGGGAATGACCCCACCTGGAATCGAACCCGGTTCGCCTCGGAGGGAGGCGAGAACTCTACCCACTACGCCACCGCGGCCCCATGTAAAATTAAGAATGAAAATTAAAAACCCCGTTTTGCCGGCGGCTAAGTGTGGTCCTGGATATTTATAATATGTATGTCCCTGCAATCCATTCATTGCATATTCAGTAAAATAATGCTAAAAGATAGAATTCACCGGGTCCAGATTTATCGTGTTGGCAGGAGCCTTAACACGAAAGGCGGCGGGATTCTGGTCTATCAATTCGGCTGCGACTCGGACCCCAGTCGACGAGCGCTAATTCGATCAAGGGGAGGGTGGAGGGAGGACCGCCGACCATCGCGCGTATCCGTGCGTGGGGCAGAAGAAGCCGGATTAACTACGACTATCCGCCGGGGTCTTCCTGCCGCGCCCTTCCTTCGCCGTAATACGCCCTACCCCCCCGTCTTAATTCATTTGGGGCGCGCGCCACCGGAGGTAATGAGCTGCGAGGGAGGACTAGCCATCCCTGTGGTCACAAATTGCGCTCCACGTGCAAACTCGCACCCTACTACCACATTTTTTTTTGGCGGGTAGTGGTTATAGCCAGTCGCACGAGGATCGGCGTGTGGCTTGGAAATCTGCGCATGTCTGGCGAGGAAGATAATGCCGTAGAGTAGATAAGCATAGTCTGTTCGAGGTTTCTTCACGCGTTTTTAATCAAACCTTTGAGAAATCATTCCCATGTACGAGTTTAGTTGTTTCCTGTATATGTCATGTTTCACGGCGGTTTTATACTGGTGTTAACATAAAAGCACGTTACTTTTTTTTAACCATTACTAATTTATATTTTGTCTATGCATTATAATATTTAACTTACAAATAATGAGAATAAAAAATTAAACAGACAGAAACAGGTATGTTAGCAACGTCCAGTTATAAATAGTTCTTATGCAGAATATCATTAAACTGAGTGCGCACGAATGTGGTGCGTTGTCCGTTTGGTGTAATTTTCTTGACTCGGTTAAGCTTGGTTTATGTGAGGCGGAGTAATATCCTGGAAGTATAACTTTAGCGGTGCTTCATAAAAGTTGGAAGTAACAGTGGATGGACTATACACATTTATGTGGGCGTACCCGTCCCCTGATTGGCTGTGCAAGGCTCTGGGAACGGGCATCTAGTCTGATTGGCCACTGCATGCTGCGGAAGATCCTCTATAGGCTGGGCTGCTAGCTGGCGTGCAGGTTACCAGGCGCTGATTGACTAACGGGATGCTCGGACATTTAGCTGGCCAGTGACGCCATTTTGATGGAGTGTATAGTTGGAGCACGATAACGGCTTCGGCTCGAAGTGTACACTGAGAAAAAGTTTTTTTGAATCAAACGAAGTTTGTTTGGCGCAACCACGTCTATCCAAACAAAGATCTGGTTGGTGCAACTTAAGATTTGTTTCACTCTACGTATATTAAGCTATTTGGACCTAGTGTACACGTTAGTGTATATTACGAACGTGTAGGATATTTTTGGTCTGTGCTGCACACTGCGAAACTCATTGACCAATGATCCTACCTGTGGGTAAATCATTCGCAAAATCCCACTAGTCTAGGTCATAACTTGTTCGTGTAACTGTTGCCGCAGATGTAACCTAGAGCTCATTGGCTGTGGCAACGAAACAGATGCTGTATCGATTTAAGTACAGCATGCATCATAACATTTTATGTTTGCAATACTTGACCGTAAGTTAAAGAGGGTCTAGAAGGGTTTTAAACAGTTTCGTTTAACATTAAAAAAAATTTCGAATCCCGACCGATATTTTAAACTTGATCAGCTTCACCCGAGCGCTACATCTTAGAGACCTCAGCTAAAGTAACAACTTATGACATAAGAACGTTTTTAAATATATACATTTAAAATGCTGGAACGGGCGCAAACAAATATTTCAAGTTCTACAGCTTTGGTTTTCAGTTTCCTCTTTAACTGGTTTTATTAGGATGTTTATACTATTATTAAGCATCATTAGATGCACCAACAAATACTTTTGCTATCCTAATTTTCACATAAATTGCGGACAAACTCTGGAACTGTCTATTCGAACAAATGCAATCAAATGAGTGGGCAAACAAATATATACAATTGATTCAACCAGAAATTTTTTGACAGTCTGTTTTCTTTGAGCCCAACAGATGTTTTGTTAACTCAAACGTGTGCTTTGTTAGATTACCAAAATTGATTTTGTTCCTTTTTCAAGTTTTGTGTAT
Organism: Clitarchus hookeri; assembly: GCA_002778355.1. Lineage (NCBI taxonomy): Eukaryota > Metazoa > Arthropoda > Insecta > Phasmatodea > Phasmatidae > Clitarchus > Clitarchus hookeri. Next base: position 38,385 of record NQII01005438.1, on the reverse strand, counting down.
TCAATAAAATATTTTGCTAGGGCAAATAAATATATTTTTTGCCCTATACAAAGAAATATTTGGTTGGCTGTTCTTTCTGTGCACAAGGCGATATCCGATTCAAAGGGCAACTTATTGACATTCTACTCATAATCGTTCACAAACTAGCGTTCTGAAATTTTAGTTCTCAGCAGTATTACACGTAATCAGCATATATCTTGTTCCGAATGTAAAATATCGCGGAAGCAAAGTAGCCACGAAAAGTGCTACGTGCCAATTTCCTTTTTTTAAATAAATGAAAAAACACATTTGTTTAATTTACAGAGGAAACAAATAAAGAGCCCTGAAGTAAAATCACGGAACAGTTAAGAATGCAGAGGTGAAACAACCGCTTATTCACAAACACCAGCCGCACTCGCCAGCAAAATGGCGTCAGCTGCCAGCAAAATGCGGGAATGCCGTTCGCCAATCAATGCTTGGTAACCTACTTGCCAGCCGGCAGTCAACCCAATAGGAACATTTAGCAGTATGCAGTAGCCAATCAGACACGCAATGCCCGTTTCCAGAGCCTCGTACAGCCAATCAGAAAATGGGTGCGCCCACCTCAAAGGAACAGCCACTCCATTTCTTCTCTGTGTACTTACTTACTCTGTGGTAAAACTTAAAAGTCAAGCTATACATAATCTTCGATTGTTTGATTTGGGTGGAGACATTAACGATGTAAAGTTAAGATTCTTTGTTTAATGTCGATATTCAATACTTGACTGGCATTCGATGCCCGACTTAAATTGACATTTGATTGGTTATAACACATTTTATAATTTTCCTGTTTTTTGGATATACAGTACTGTAGCATTTGTTTTGTATTTAAATAAATTCGTAATGCAACCTTCCCTGCTGAACATGCCTGTACTGTTGTCAATAAAATGGCTGAACTCATGGTTTTATCAATTTTGCATGCGAGAACTTGTTGTTTACTACCCACTTTAACTATGGGCCTAAATTGACCGTGTTAATGTGTGTAAAGTGCTTTTACGAGAATATTATGGGTATGTTCTTAAGTGCACAGTATGTAATTTGTGCGGAAAGGTTTGTATTCTGTTTTCTCCTCATCATTTCCCGTTTATCAGAACGTTCGCTCCCAGTTAGCTTGATATGAAAGTAGTTCTACTGTTCTCATAAATATTCGCGATGTTGGAAGTTTCAATCCTCAGTATCTGCTTGGCCATCTGGTTTTACATTATTCGTTTTAAATATTACGAACCGTAATACTCACGTCTCGTCTAACATCCAGGTTTATAATAAGTAGAAATTAAAATTTCATACATAAATTATATTACTGTCACTTTTTATGATGCGTAGAACGTGACATGCTGAGTGTAGAAACCACGTGCTTTTCCTGCCACCATGAAACACGAAAGTCCGCAAAAAATATCACTGTAATTTGAAAAATAACTTTATGTGGCTTTGGTATTTTCGTCGTATTCTGTGACTTTGCTTTTGGTTAGTGATTTGGAAAGTATGTAATGCATAAATATATTTATAGCTTCCCGATTATTTTAGAAAACTGGAAATAGCAGCATGACAAAATGGTTAATATTGCTGCACCACGAATATATTGGCGATTGAAGTCTCTAATTTTTCTGTGTATTTAACNACGTTCGCTCCCAGTTAGCTTGATATGAAAGTAGTTCTACTGTTCTCATAAATATTCGCGATGTTGGAAGTTTCAATCCTCAGTATCTGCTTGGCCATCTGGTTTTACATTATTCGTTTTAAATATTACGAACCGTAATACTCACGTCTCGTCTAACATCCAGGTTTATAATAAGTAGAAATTAAAATTTCATACATAAATTATATTACTGTCACTTTTTATGATGCGTAGAACGTGACATGCTGAGTGTAGAAACCACGTGCTTTTCCTGCCACCATGAAACACGAAAGTCTGCAAAAAATATCACTGTAATTTGAAAAATAACTTTATGTGGCTTTGGTATTTTCCTCGTATTCTGTGACTTTGCTTTTGGTTAGTGATTTGGAAAGTATGTAATGCATGAATATATTTATAGCTTCCCGATTATTTTAGAAAACTGGAAATAGCAGCATGACAAAATGGTTAATATTGCTGCACCACGAATATATTGGCGATTGAAGGCTCTAATTTTTCTGTGTATTTAAAAACCTCGTATGACTTTATTAGTGGAATACATCTGCGATAATATGCGATTTTAAATATTATACTAACACATCAAAATTAAATTTCAAAAGGTGTATATATTAACACGTAAGGCTGGGTCATGGAAATCATCGCCTCAGCACAGATTTATAAATTTAAATTTTAAGGACTACGTAACTCGGCGTTGTAGTTAAGATTATAAAATAGTGCCACGAAAGATGATTTTTCGCGATTGGTATGGACCCGTAGTCCCAAGATGTTTGTATCAGGTATTTCGTCGTAAACTAGTTATAATTTAGGGAGAAAATTATTTATCTTGTAGGTGGGATATTAGTGCAATATACAGAGTGGCGGGTGTTTTTCGCGAAAATATTTCAAGACCAGTTGTAGGCCTACTCCAAAACACTTTTGTTCGTATGCACTTTCGTAGTTGGATGATTTTATATGTCACGTGCCTCAAGTGTCTGTCCGCGAATCATGGACGTTCAGTATCAGAGTACTTTATTACGATTGGCCCAGTAATATGTCTTCTCACGTAGACACGCGGCCTACAACCAAAGGAAGTTGTGGTTGTGGTCGTAGGATATTGAAGTTAAGCATGGCCATAAATATTTCTGCGAAATACACCTATCCCTAGATAAACATTTAAATGGCATATCTTGAAATATCTAAACGAAATTGTGAAGACTCATATCATCGNATGTCTTCTCACGTAGACACGCGGCCTACAACCAAAGGAAGTTGTGGTTGTGGTCGTAGGATATTGAAGTTAAGCATCGCCATAAATATTTCTGCGAAATACACCTATCCCTAGATAAACATTTAAACGGCATATCTTGAAATATCTAAACGAAATTGTGAAGACTCATATCATCGTATAGAGCTGATAGGTACAGTTTGAAGTGTAAGGGCACAATTTTGGGCTAGGCAGCGAGCGATGAAGTGATGGCCTTTGAATGTGGCCGTTATAAAAAGTATACATTATTTGATATAAACTTCAAAAATGTAATGTTTTTGCAGCAGATGTGTTTAATCTTTGGCAGCGGTATAGATAGGGATGAATCCGAGCTGCTCTCTGCGATCATACAATCGTTTGCCACTCGCCTGCGTTACCAAACCAGTTTTAGTCCATCCACGCTTTCTTCACACTTTTCTGAAGCCCTGCTATAGTACTACCTCCAGAACATTCCTGCGCCTCGTGCAAACAAAGCTTAACCGACAAAGGAACAATGAACTACACTTGTGCACACTCACAGTAATAACATTTTGCATAATAACTATTTCTTACGAGGTGTTACCAAAAACCCTATTTTCTCACTTTTTCATATTTATTATAAAATTCCTGTTGTTAATTTCTAAATAAAATATATGTAAACGTTCAATTTAGCCAAAAATAAGGCACTTTAATGTTAACAGAAGTATAAAACGCTTAGGACAGACGACATATTTAGGAAACAACAATGCACGATGACGTGATTTTTCCAACGTTTGATTAAAAAAGTGTAAATAAACGGTGAATAGACAATATTAACGGTCCACCGCGCATTTCCTCGGGTTCTCTGTGATCTCCGCCGCAGCCACACGACGACGAGGGGAATATTTCCAGGCGGGAATGGCGACACAGGGAGCGCATTGCACGGCTTGTAAATACGAGGATGACTGTCGCTGGAAGATATAAAAAGTCGTGTATGTGTGGAGAACGCGTCGTAAGTCAGCATCCCGCTTGTCATCAAGGAAGGTATGGGTAGAAGTAGGGGATGGATTTTAAGGCCCTTGCAGGCGATAGAAGGATGTTCCAAGCAGTCCGCAGACGTTCTNTAGAGCTGATAGGTACAGTTTGAAGTGTAAGGGCACAATTTTGGGCTAGGCAGCGAGCGATGAAGTGATGGCCTTTGAATGTGGCCGTTATAAAAAGTATACATTATTTGATATAAACTTCAAAAATGTAATGTTTTTGCAGCAGATGTGTTTAATCTTTGGGAGCGGTACAGATAGGGATGAATCCGAGCTGCTCTCTGCGATCATACAATCGTTTGCCACTCGCCTGCGTTACCAAACCAGTTTTAGTCCATCCACGCTTTCTTCACACTTTTCTGAAGCCCTGCTATAGTACTACCTCCAGAACATTCCTGCGCCTCGTGCAAACAAAGCTTAACCGACAAAGGAACAATGAACTACACTTGTGCNTACTACCTCCAGAACATTCCTGCGCCTCGTGCAAACAAAGCTTAACCGACAAAGGAACAATGAACTACACTTGTGCGCACTCACAGTAATACAATTTTGCATAATAACTATTTCTTACGAGGTGTTACCAAAAACCCTATTTTCTCACATTTTCATATTTATTATAAAATTCCTGTTGTTAATTTCTAAATAAAACATATGTAAACGTTCAATTTAGCCAAAAATAAGGCACTTTAATGTTAACAGAAGTATAAAACGCTTGTGATATATGACATATATTTAGGAAACAACCAAGTACGCAATGCAATGACGTGATTTTTCCAACGTTTGATTAAAAAAGTGTAAATAAACGGTGAATAGACAATATTAACGGTCCACCGCGCATTTCCTCGGGTTCTCTGTGATCTCCGCCGCGGCCACACGACGACGAGGGGAATATTTCCAGGCGGGAATGGCAACACAGGGAGCGCATTGCACGGCTTGTAAATACGAGGATGACTGTCGCTGGAAGATATAAAAAGTCGTGTATGTGTGGAGAACGCGTCGTAAGTCAGCATCCCGCTTGTCATCAAGGAAGGTGTGGGTAGAAGTAGGGGATGGATTTTAAGGCCCTTGCAGGCGATAGAAGGATGTTCCAAGCAGTCCGCAGACGTTCNATGGGTAGAAGTAGGGGATGGATTTTAAGGCCCTTGCAGGCGATAGAAGGATGTTCCAAGCAGTCCGCAGACGTTCTCCCAGACTCCACCTCACGTAATCGGCTTGTAGCAGCGGAACTGACGACAGCCCGACGTATTGGTTTGGAAAGAGATGTGGCGGGCAGTTAGGAGATTGTGGAAGGAGGGAAACGACGCCGTCGAATGGGGCAGGGTGTGACGTCTACTGCTGACCAAGAGAGAGAGAGAGAGAGGCAGATGGATGAGTAGTTTATGCGCTGCTCGACCCATGAACGGCCCCGCGCTTGACTGGCCAAAAATATTTCCTTTCTCCACCCCCAAAAAAAAACTGTCGTCCCAGAACCTACCCAGATCGTCCGGGTAGTGGGCATTGCAACACTGAATTTTCCAGTTGGGCTCTGCAGCGAGTGGATATTTTTGAAGGCACTGGAAAATCTGAACATTTTTAGAGCGAACATATTCGAAAACTGTATATAATCTTGAGTATTTAGCCAATGAACGGTTCATTTTTATCACGGTTTTACAGCAGAATGGNATTCGAAAACTGTATATAATCTTGAGTATTTAGCCAATGAACGGTTCATTTTTATCACGGTTTTACAGCAGAATGGGCAAGTATAGTCCGTTCAAAGTTGCTTCACACTTTTCTGAAGCGCTGCCTTAGTTCTACTTCCAGAATATTCCTCCGTATCATGCGAACAACGCGAAGCATTCGTGCCGACTCAGTGTANATTCGAAAACTGTATATAATCTTGAGTATTTAGCCAATGAACGGTTCATTTTTATCACGGTTTTACAGCAGAATGGCCAAGTATAGTCCGTTCAAAGTTGCTTCACACTTTTCTGAAGCGCTGCCTCAGTTCTACTTCCAGAATATTCCTCCGTATCATGCGAACAACGCGAAGCATTCGTGCCGACTCAGTGTAGTAATATNCAGTTCTACTTCCAGAATATTCCTCCGTATCATGCGAACAACGCGAAGCATTCGTGCCGACTCAGTGTAGTAATATTTTACATGAGAACTATTTCTTACTAGGTGTTACCAACATACCTATTCTCTCACTGATTTTATACATATTNGTAATATTTTACATGAGAACTATTTCTTACTAGGTGTTACCAACATACCTATTCTCTCACTGATTTTATACATATTAAATATGAATTGAACATTATAGCTTATGCATAGCATATAAATAGCATTTGAATCCAACAAGATAACAGAAATATATAACGCTTGTGAAACATGGCATATGGGGAAACAACCAAACACGTAAATACACAGGCTGATTTTTCGAAGGTGTGATTCCAAAAGTGTGAAGAAACCGCGAATAGACTATATACAGAAGTTGAATTGTGTGGAGGTTCCTTTTACGTGGGGGTAACCATTCGCTGACTGGCTACGCGAGATTTGGGAATGGTGCTTTTGTCAGATTGGCTACTGTGTGCTGCAAAATAGGCACTTCCTATTGGCTAGACTTCAGGTTAGCAAGCCAAGTTGCTGGCAACTGACGTCATTTTGCTGGCGTGTGTGACTGGAGTTTGTGGTACAAGGGACTGCNTTAGCAAGCCAAGTTGCTGGCAACTGACGTCATTTTGCTGGCGTGTGTGACTGGAGTTTGTGGTACAAGGGACTGCACCACTTCTGTATTCTGAACTATTCTCGAGTATTATTTTGTTTGCGACCTTAGAAAGGATGTAGTGCAGAGTGCGCATACCAGATGCGAAGTAACCAATCTTAGCGTCCTGTACATAATTGATTTGTGTTCGAATCGAATTATGCCCGTCGCTTAAAGATACTCATTTTCTGTGATGTAGCCTACACAGACTACTGAAATTGAGCAAATGTTGGCCACTTAATAAAAGATGTGTAGCACCTACACTTTCCTAACTGCAATGGAAGTTTAAACCCTATGCACAATATGGAAATTTTAACACATATCAAGCTACAGCTGTGCACATGTTGAGCGTCGTTACTATACATAGTTGGGGAATTTCACTACGCATTTTGACTCTTTCATGAATAAGTGCAGGAAAATATGGATTTAGGAGAAAATAATAATAATTCGTGTTTTTTCAACACCCCTACAGATCGATGTATTACATTTGCGAACAACTTCAAAAATACATACAAATTACTTTAAGCCTACCAATTTTGAATAATATAATTTGGAATTCTACTTAAAATTAACTATGATTAATTACAAACTATGCACATACCCTAAACGTTCCGACATTTAACTGGTTTCCCAAATCTTAGTACTGTCATAAAACACACATGGCCTTTTCTAAGTAACCTTAGTTATTTTACATAAACATGGTATTTTTTAATGTGTGTACATTTTCTCAAACCAGACTGTAATACAACAAGAATATATTCATTATATGCCGAATATTAGTTTCGAGATGCGAACGTTTTTGTAAATTAAATATAAAATCATTAGAAAGTAAATATTCTATAAATTTGCTCGTTCTTACACATTAAAAAACACGCAGCAAAAAAAAATTACATTAGTATTTACAAATATTTGCCTAATTCTTTTAAATGAACATTAACACATGGCACTATTTTTTCTCCGTCGTTACAAACTTTACTAGGCGCTTACTAATCAGCGAGCCCGTTAAAATGTATGCAAGCAGTAGGCAGTGACATTCTTCGAAGGTACATTTTAAAAATGCTCACTTTACCGTGGATGAAATATAAACAACGTGGATGGTAAAGATCCTGGCGCTAAGTGGAGCCAGCTGTCAACCCGAGGAACAGACCTGCCGTTCCGGCCACCCATAGAAACAAGAAGAGGGTGGATCAGCGCCAGAACGAAGACGCGAAGAAAACTGGAGTGTTTCAAGGAAACCGCTCGTCTCAGTAGTTTTCGGCTCGCTCCCACGCACGAATCCGCGTGTACGGAAATTCCCGCGCACTCTGATAATAAACATGGTTGTAGGAACTATCTAACTGTTAAAATAGGGAACGCCATCTGAATATGTTAACACTGAAAGTAATACCAACAGAACTGTATTTTGTATTCCTGTCTGTGATTGTATTTGCTACTGTACAAATGGTTGCTACATCAGAACACTGCGTTCTTAATAATAAACCGATAGTACCTCCAAAAGAACCACTTCGACAATATTTAGATTGTTCCCACAACTAGATGTCCTGTTGCTGGTACTGAAAATCACTTCTGTAATCGGGTTTGACGATATCAGCAACGGGATACGCTTGAACGGTAAATGTTAAGTTACAAATGTAAATTTAAAAGTCGTCTCCTATTATTTATTTGGCTGATTTTACATTATATTCATCTTGTATTTTGTGCACAAAAGTTCTAATGTTACAAGCCATCAGGTAATAATAAAATAACTAAATTTACTTTCCTAATGTATTACAATGATATGAAAATTTACACTATACTACAATAAACTATCTATATTTACTTTAGATACTTATTATTCTCAGTGATCTCAATATCCAATGTCAGTCCCATTTCTAATTTAAGTCATCATTGTTCTTATATTTGTTACAGTAACGTAATTCACACTTGTTATTTATACATATTCAATCCAACTGTGTATTGCCATCATTCCAAATGTCTGTCTCTCACGCATCCAGTTCGATAGTCCCGCCCGTCAGTCTCACTCTCCACTGCACCGATGCTCGCAGTCCGCAGTCTTCTCTCTCACTGTTCACCCTTGTTGCCGCTCGTCGCTTCGCTCTCTTTTCACACTGCTGCTTAAGTCCGTACAGGACTCCAGACTTCAGACTGTCGACTCGGANTGTCCCGGTTCAGAAGGTTCCTCGTAACCCGAGTCGCGCTGGGAGAGGGTGAGGGTGATGACCAGAACATTCTTGCAATGATAACCCTAATAATTCAATCCCCTCAAGGACAGAAGTGACACGAGTCCTGATAGGCTTATCGCTGCACGCTTTAAGCTACGTAGTGACTCCTTTGTCACTACGCGCTGTTCTCGGGTTACCAGTGATGCCTTTGACACACTGTTTCGCCATCACTACAGTTTATTTCTGTTAACAATTTTCCTCTCGTTATTCATAATTTAAGTATTTCAATATAATAAAACATTATACCTTTTAATTACATTTAAATATTATTTATGTTTTTTCATTGTAACCCCTTAAAATCCTGAGTATACTCGTTCACGTATACGTGTTGCATAATAGGAGAAATCATTGTCAGTACTGTACAAAATCAGAAGCCAGGACCAATACAAACAGCGCCTTTTTCCTAGTTGACGCTTTTGGCTGCTGCTAGAACACCAAAATTGTATTATTGGTTCCTGCCGGTTCCACGAACCAATATATATTATTTTCGTAGGTTCCATCATATATGTTATTACATGGAATTCTTAAGTACTTCTCAAACGAAAAATCTCTTTTGCGATACCTGGTGCGAAAAATTATTCAGTTAGTTAGGTGGTTAATGCAGTTCCAGAGTGTGTCACACACAATTAGGTTTAGCATTTTCGAGCTCTTGACTAATTCAGGAGTACACGTATTAAGTCCACCCCCCAACCGCAAACGCTGTTCCTTGACCAGTGCGGGCTAACGTAGTTATCTCTCCAGCTCCGTGACCAGAATATAGAAAGCATCGAGAGAGAGCAACAACTAGAGGACTCCCGTGGCATGTTAAGACGCGCAGCACTGATTGGTCGGAAAGAGTCAACACTGAGACGCACTTGGGCAATCGTCTCATTTACGGAAATTCCACTCAATTTATCGAGTGCTGATTCAGCTTATTCAAGTTGTTGCTGACGAAGTCACTTCGTTTCCGGCGTTCCTGAAGTTGCATCATCTGCCTTCGCAGTAGCATGGTTCCCTGTTCCAAACAGAACAGGAAATCGCCAAAATTATTATACATATCTTTTACTACGCGAAGTTAAACAACAATATGTTGTAACACGTGGATTTTTAATTATTATTTTCATTATTTTGATGATCTCGGTTTCAGATAACAGACGTATATAATTTGAGAGTACAAATTTGTTTAACTAACCTACAAACCATAATCGAATATCGTACAAATAATTCAGTCAGCTGAACTGTCAGTGTCGTTTGTTTACATGTAATAGAAAGATATCTGGTTGGTGTCAGAACTGGTGAAGAAATTAATTTCTCCTTGAGAGAGAAAGTTGTCAGCATTTTGTTATGTGCAAATATTTTATGCTATACATATGTGAGGCCATGCTAACTAGTCTATTAGAGAATTTGTTTATTTTGAAATTATATTATTAAACTTTTTTACTTTCTCTGCGAAGGTTTTAAAATGTTTAAAGAAAATTTTAGGCCATGTTGGATTTCTTTGCTAGGCCTGTGGTGGTCTGAAGTGATCACGCAGCTATACATTTTCATTGGTTCATTGATACACGAGTCCGAATAATTATCAAACCAGGCAAGTACGATGGTGCGAAGACGTGATGAAGATTCCAAGCAAAGAAGACTTCTCAGTTCGGACTATAGCCGTGATTAAATATTAGAGATGTTTCGCCTTCCACGTACTTATAAAGCGAATGTACAAGGACTGTGTTACGCACATATAAGCCTGTGAGTTTAATATTTAGGGAAGAAATCGACGTAGAAGAGGCTCTATTACAGCTGCGGAGCCTTCTACAGTTTGATGTTACGTGGCTGCTTTGGCTAGCTGCAGCCTACGGTGACCAACATTTTTAAATTCTGAGATAAGTTTGAACCTGCTTAAACAGCATGCAGCTCTCATGAATTAACATTTTATTCTAGATCCCCAATTAAATAAAATTGTAATTTTGATTCCGTTTCCCTAAAGTTTTGCCACGAAGACTCGGTAAGAAAGAGACATGCTTTTTAATATATTTTTCATGTTCGGACATAAATTTTGGCTATCTAGTGTCGGCCGCAATATATATAATTTGAGATTTGTGAATTAGTCGTTTTAATCATATTCAAGTACCTTGGTAATTTAAAGTATAATTTTTTTATGCACAGTTTAATTTTAATTCCTAATCTTCCCGCTCATCATAGTATGCTCAAATCTTGCTTATTAGATTCTATTATAGTTTTGGAAATAATAATACCTGTCACTGTTCTCATTTGCCGTAGTTCGCGTGTAGTTAGTTGTTATATTTTTCTGTTTAACATGTTGTCTTTCAGAAGGTGGCATGTTTTAGTAAGTCTCTTCCTGGTGGTATAACAGAAATTCGATTTGGTTGATTTAATTGGTGATCAAATGTCTGTTGGTTTGTACTTCTTCTCATATGTTCTGCAGTTTAAGCCGGGCATAGAACACTCACGTACACTATCTATTAACATTTTTATGTTACATTAAATGCTACAAATTCTAATACAAATCATGCTAACCAAATATAAAATTTTACCTTTCCTTGTACTTTAAAACAAGTGCACGGAATATTTTGATACTTTAGTTAATAGAGTAGTCCTTTATCGTGATGAATTAGACATTTGTTTCATCCTTGCTTACAAATGTTAATAAAATGTATTTTTAGATGGCATTCTTATAATATATAAACCTTATGTTATGTTTTATTATAGTTCGTATTCCCAGTTCTATTTTTCTTCGTATTTTATTGCAGCTAAATTCGAGAGATTTCAATCATCATCGAGATGACAGATAAAAATAGGCTTGCATGTAAATACAGCCAATGATAGAATATTGATGTGTAACTGTTGTTTTAAGCCAGTGATATTTAACCTGTAATTCAAGAAACAAGCTACGTTAGTGGTTTAATTTTACTAAAGAAATATTATATAAGAAGAGATTAATAAAAACCAACAATATTTGAGTGATATGAAATGTAAATAAAACTACCATTAAACACAACTAAAAATTATCTAACTATTTTTAAATTATTTTCTGTGTAATATACATAATATTCGACTGTCTTGACCTATTCTTATAAATATGTATATGTGTGTGTTTGTGTGCGATGAAATCTATAAACATTCAGGAAAAATGTATCGACAATTACGTCATAAAAGAGGAAATTTTTATTGTTATATGTGACAATAAATATCACGTCAGTACCTGAAGAGAAAACTTTGAGCTAAACATATTTATTTTACTATTTTATCTAAGTAATAATGTAAGGTATAATATTTAATGGTGGTATTCTCTTTTATTTCTTTTCCAAAATATTTATTTTGCTACAGTTTTCGTATCAAGTTATTATTACACAATGCGACGTTACAGTTGGGTTACGTAATTTAATTTCAACGTTACATGTTATGTATATTAAATTTAATATCATAAAAGGTTTTATTTATTTTGTCATGTAATTTTTTGCAATTTTTCATGGTTGTATTTTTATTTTAACTGTTGTAAGTTTATAATTTTAAGAAATTTGCAGCACTTACCCCACGCAGTATTTTAATGATGCATTTTTGAACGCAGCTCCGAGTTAATCCATATATTGGCCAGTTTAATTTAAATTAACATTGTTTTAATTAATCTTTTACATGGAACTTGAAGAAGATTATAATTAGGTGACTCGAGAGCTAAAGTGGTTTTTATGGACGCAGCAGTGTTCGTGGAACGAAATAAGAGGGCTGCCGATGATATGTAATTAAAACTCTGCAAATTGAACTTATGTATTTCGGTCTACAGAAGACTTGGTACCCAGGGCTGGTACATACCTCAAGACTCCGAGCTAGTTTTACGTGTTCCGGCTACAGATCTGATGTCTGTACAGAAGTAAAATGTTTATTTTATGTTGCCAAGAGAGAATTCCTGCTGGCTTCAACCTGATTTTGTTAACTATCAAACATTTTACAATTATTCTCTGGCGATCCCTAAGAAGCTACTAACACTTTTCTTCGTCATTTACCTACACATCTCTCAGTGTCAGGAGTAACCATGTTCTACCGATGAGGAACTGAGCAAACCAAATTTTCTTTATTACTTCATTTTAATTCAAGTGTGATAAAGTAACTTCTTTTCGAAACGCTATAAAGTAAAATTAATTACTACGGAGCCTGTCTGCTATACTCTATTAGTTTACTTTTTTTTAATTCAGATCGTAATTTATTTTAAAGCTGTACATTTTGTTTATAGTTCTAAACTTAATGGAATATTTGAAAAGCTGCTCTACAAAATTTTTGTCATCAGTAAATGTTGCTCAACCAGATGTGTAGTGTTATTTGTTTTTGATAGTTTTGGCTGTAGGTTAATATTATCTTCTTACTAATATTATTTGTTACATGCAAGTTGTTGTAAAGTCATGGCCATAGCATGTAAGTTAAAGTGTAACACAACGCGGTGCAAAATACCATTCAACCATATTTATTAAAGTGGCCAGCCCAAGCGTGTGGCATATTATCAAATTTATTTCCGTTAGTTAATCCCTTTTATTACAGGCCTACATAATCGAAGTGTATGCCTGCATATATCCTGCAATGTCCCTGCAAAAGTACAGAAATTAGGTATGTGTGCGAAAATCATTTTACCGTTGATTGTTCGATATTTGAAACAGGTTTAATTTTAGCTCTATTATAAAATAAAATGTCGTACTAAACATGAGACATCGGCTTTTTATGATTGCTGTATGTTCATAATAAATAAAATTATACGAAATTATTTTACTACAATATTTTGGGCAGAAATAATTTAGCAGTAATGCCAGAAGACATTTATAACAAATCTTAAGCCACAAACAAGAAACGAACAGTAGTTACAATTGATTACACCATTACTTCTTTCAAATTTGGTAACTGGCATTCTGATCTCAATCTTATGAGATATTTGTCAGGAAATTATCTTACACAGAATAAATATATGAATTTAGATAGTTATGTTCCCAAAAGGCGACATGTTTTAATAAAATAAAATACTAAATTTAATTTGTTGGCAAGAACAGTTTTCTTGAACAGTTGCTGTATTATTGACCACAAACCTAGGTGGCGCACCACAGTGCAGTCACAAAGACCTAATTGCGTGTAGGTTCTCTGATTGGCTGCACGAGATCCTGGAATGGAACATGCGTCTGACTGGCTCCTACATGCTGCGAAATGTGTGGGTAAAAAAATAATTATACGATTAACTGTAATGAAATTACATCGTCGTGCATAACAGTTAGCACTGCACGCACAGCAATAAGCACCGCACACACCGCAATTAACACCGCACGCACCACAGTTAGTTCTACATATACCGCAGTTAGCACCGCATGCACGGCAGTTAGCCCCGCACGCACTGCAATTAGCACCACATGCATGGCAGTTAGCCCAACATGCACCGCAATTAGCACCGCATGCACCACAATTAACACCGCATGCACCACAATTAACACCGCACGCACCACAGTAAGTACCGCACGTACCGCAGTTAGCACCGCACGCACCACAGTAAGAACCACACGCACTGTAATTAGCACCACATGCACGGCAGTTAGCCCAGCATGCACAGTAATTAGCACCGCACACACCACAATTAACACCACACGCACCACAGTTAGTTCCACATATACCGCAGTTAGCACCGCATGCACCACAATTAGCACCCAATGCACCGCAATTAGCTGGTGTGCCGGCTGGCGAGTAAGTTATCAGGTGCTGTTTGGCGAAAGGCGTTCCAACATGTTGTTGGCCAGTGACACCATTTTGTTGGCATGTGCAGCTGGCGTTCGCGGTCCAAGTGGCTAACGGAGATATGAGCTTAAACATGTGGGATACCTAAGATGCGTGTGTGGTTTACCTATCGTCCACAAGGTGTCTCTGTGATCCCTACATTGCCATAGTACGTGCGTGTATCAACTGCAGATGCTAACACGCATGAGATATCTGAACGGATGCGGCACAATCTCGTACGCCGTTGTCATGGTTCCATTGAGGTTGGTGCAGTTATTCTTGTAAATGTTTATTTATATATGAGGTATCTTGCAAGTCAAAATTTATATAAAATATTTATTGTTATACGCACAGAGATGTAACTTAAAAACTTTGTAAATCAAATGCACTTTAAGAAAATTGGTAATTGGTTAGAACTCCAGTGTGTTCAGATACTGCTAATTGAAAGTAAGTTTTCTCATATAAATGAAGAAAATTTCTATCCAGCGAGGCTTTATACTTACTGAATCTGATNCTAATTGAAAGTAAGTTTTCTCATATAAATGAAGAAAATTTCTATCCAGCGAGGCTTTATACTTACTGAATCTGATACCTTTTTTTAATCAAATGCTTTTTTATTTTTTGCGGGAATTTTTTACCTGGATTACATTACTAGTTGTAGATTGATTGTAATAAATGCTATATGATATGTTGTAAAATTGTGTAACCAGGGTTATGCTATTAAGTATTGGTAAAAACTGAATTGTTTCTTTTAATTACTCGTAAATTGTGTTTTAAGTTTCCCTTGAAACTGAAGAGACAGGTGGCTGCCCGCTAGTTTTGTAAGGAAAACACATTTCTTCTAATATTCGTGTTGTAGAATGGTCAAAGTGATATGTAATCGAAATTATAACTATTTTATTTCAGTATACATTGGGTATTTTATTGATTTACAACTAGTTTAGCCCAAACGTAAGTCAAATATACCAAATAAAATTACGCATTTCGGTGTACTATCTGTTTTATAAATGAAGAATCTATTATTGTTATTTTAATAAGGTTAGGAAAATAGGTTAAAACGTAGGTCTGAGACAAATAAGTATACAGTTTTAGAGAACAAAATATTCCTCTATTAATCAAAGAAAAAAAATCACGTCTTTCACGAGTAAACGTAAATTTCATATATTCCGATCGTTTCAAATAAATCTGATTCCTTATGAAAATGTGAGTACTGCGGCAGTAGTATNCGTAAATTTCATATATTCCGATCGTTTCAAATAAATCTGATTCCTTATGAAAATGTGAGTACTGCGGCAGTAGTATTCTCAGATAAAACGAGCGCCAACGGAAATTCAGGTATTGGCTGTTCGCGTACTCTCCGAATTTTTATTTCGCATTCTCATTCCATCGCACCACGCAAATTAGAGTTTAAATGGGAAGCGGGGAACAACTGCTACAACTTCCAAATTGTTTCGCCAAGATAATCTGTTTTTCTGATCACGTAAACTTTTAGGCTAAACCGGAGAAGGGGGTGGAAAAGTCCCGAAGGTAGAAAATCCGCTAAGCACCGAATTCTCCTTACAGTTTTCTACCTCTGTCAGCGTCCGAAGAATGAACTCCGAAATAAGTGAAACTGTTTTTTTTTTNAATTCTCCTTACAGTTTTCTACCTCTGTCAGCGTCCGAAGAATGAACTCCGAAATAAGTGAAACTGTTTTTTTTTTCCTTTCCTCCGCGCAACTATATACGAGCGAGAATATTTTTTCCCCACCTACGCTGGAACTTTCCTNTTTTTTTTTTTCCTTTCCTCCGCGCAACTATATACGAGCGAGAAGATTTTTTCCCCACCTACGCTGGAACTTTCCTTTTCCTGCCTGGAAATTCTTTGATTATACAGTCAAATTCGAGGGGAATGCGGGACCTTGGCAGAGAAATAAATGGACTGACAAGAGGGGATTTGCATACACATGACACAGCAGCGGTTCATTGCTTCTCGCTGGGCGGGGGAAATACCTTTCGTTTTTCTCGCCGCTACTAACTTCACGCTGATACGCACTTTCAAGCAAATTGCACCCCCCCAGCGTGGGCTACTTATCTGCCCAAGCTAATTAATTGCCAAGTGCAGATGTACAAGCAAGAATTTAAATCCAAAACAAAACCCTGGGTGGAAAAAAAAGTTGTTTAGTTGTTTAGGGGACAAATTGAGACTTTTTAGAACACTGTTTATNAACAAAACCCTGGGTGGAAAAAAAAGTTGTTTAGTTGTTTAGGGGACAAATTGAGACTTTTTAGAACACTGTTTATATTCATCTTTCTGCTTACTGTGAACTCTTCCACCCAACGTAAAAATGTACTTTTCTCTCTACCTAATCACTAGTATGGATGCGTCCGTCAGGTGATGCTGAGGAACTGTTGAAAACAGAAATACGTTTCTATCAGCCATAATACGTAGTCAAAATACTACCATTACAGATAACACTTACATCAGATGGAAACTAAGTACATGTTCTGTATACAAAATTGTTATAGTAGTCAGTATTTAAGTGTTAGTTTCCCTTTTATAATACTATATACAAATATGAATACTTCTCTATAATGCCAATCCTAATTATCTAAAAGAAAAAAATAAGTTGCTATAATTTTCAACATTGGCGTTCAAAAATATTACGTTAGTAAAAAGAGCTATTTTTGACTANTACTTTTCTCTCTACCTAATCACTAGTATGGATGCGTCCGTCAGGTGATGCTGAGGAACTGTTGAAAACAGAAATACGTTTCTATCAGCCATAATACGTAGTCAAAATACTACCATTACAGATAACACTTACATCAGATGGAAACTAAGTACATGTTCTGTATACAAAATTGTTATAGTAGTCAGTATTTAAGTGTTAGTTTCCCTTTTATAATACTATATACAAATATGAATACTTCTCTATAATGCCAATCCTAATTATCTAAAAGAAAAAAATAAGTTGCTATAATTTTCAACATTGGCGTTCAAAAATATTACGTTAGTAAAAAGAGCTATTTTTGACTATCCTGCAGTATTCCCTACCCGCTTTACTGTAGGTAGACTATTTAGTGCCAACACATTTTTTTTTTTTTAACAGTTGTTATCTGAAGTGCTAAATTAACCACGTTAGAGCTGTGAAATTACAACATTCTTTTAAGTTCAACCACAGCTTAGGTAAGTACAAAGAGACGAACTGTTGTGGCGATTTCTTTGATGTGGGCGTACCCATTCTCTGATTGGCTGCTTGAGGCTCTGGTACCTGGCTTTGTGTCTCATTGGCTACGGCGTGGTGGGCTGCACTCTAAGCACGAATCAGTGATAGCAAGCACTGGAATAACATTCACTGAAATCCAGTTAATAATCTACTGCTAACTGGAAAATCAAGGAAATTAAATATGAAAAAGTGACTTATGGCAGTGGAATTCTCGACATTCAGTGTAAATCACAAATAGATCAGTGAAATTCAGCATTCGTATTAATTAATTAGTCATTTGGTACTGATTATCAGTCGCGTAGTTTTCAATGATTTGGCTCAATTCTCACTGTTTTGGTTTTGTGTATCACTTTCAAGTAGTTAGAAATAGACAATTGATGGACAGGGGCGTGGGGCGGGGATACAGAGGCACACGACGGTCATCTTGACTGACGTCATTATATCCCTCTTTTCCTTTTTTCTCCTGCAGTGGCCATTTTGGTAGCCAGTGCCGGTACCAGAGGTGAATTTCCCTTTAAAAGTCCCGAATTTCCCTAAAAAAAATAAGTCATGCACAATCCGGCTGAAATTTTTCATGACTCCACAATCGGGCTAAATTCCACCTTTTTGGGCAAATGAGGAGTGAGGAGTAAGGAGAATTATTCACGCTCTATCATTTTATACCAGCATTGGCCATCTTGTTCCTAATATATTATCTGGCATTCCACAGTCTACTCGAATTCGAATACCTTGTTCCGTGCTCTTGCATTCAAGAGAGGGAGTTTTCTCCAAGTCTTCCCGAATTCAAATACCTTGTTCCATGCTCTCCCATTCCAAACTAGGGGCTTTCTCCGAGTCCTTCCGAATTTGAATACCTTATTCCATTATCTTGCACCCTAGGCATATTTATAGGCATAGTTGACTGTAATGTCCAAACCATTTAAGATACAGTCGCCAAATTCATAACATACACATCACCCTTGTCAACGAAAATGTTCGCATGGTCATTTATCTCCTATACGAACTTATAAGCATAGTTGACTATAATTTCCTAACCATTTAAGAAGTCACCAAATTCATACCATACTCATCACCCTCGTCAACGAAAATGACTGCAGGTTACTTATGCCCTATGCGAACTTATAAGCATAGTTGGCCATAATTTCCGAACCATTTAAGATAGAGGTACCAAATTCATTACATACACATCACCCTTGTCAAATAAATTGATCGCGGGGTCATTTATGTCTTACACATACTTAAAAACATATTTGGAATTAATTTCCGAACCNTGTCAAATAAATTGATCGCGGGGTCATTTATGTCTTACACATACTTAAAAACATATTTGGAATTAATTTCCGAACCATTTTAGATACAGTCACCAAATTCGTAGCATAAGCATCACTCCCGACTACGAAAAATATCGCAGGGACATTTATGCCCTATGCGTACATATAAATATTGTAGGACGTAATTTCCGTACTGTTTAAGGTACAGTCGCCAAATTCGTAAGATATGGAAGTAGTTTCCTATTCTGTTGTACTGGCCAGGATGGCCTGGTATTGCATAACATCGTTTAACAATATGCGTACAACACTCGACGCTTGTGTAATATGTAATTCTACTGCTTGGTAAATGCTTTTAACTATTTTCCCTTTTATTTTTTTTATATTTATTAGCATCATTGTGTAGCAGTGATGTCTCTCATGCGCGATTAATAGTTTCATTGTATGTAGTTTGGTGACAAGCAAAGGAAACCCGTCTTTACAAGTCGTATAATGCGTATGGCAATTGTATTGTATACATTTTTGTGGTTGGTACTTCTTATCATTAGTTCTTTCTCATTTTGACGTGCATTCTAGCTTTTTACTAAACTTCTTGATATATCAACACCGATATAACTATTATAAACTGTAGTTACGTCAAGTTTTTTTATAAGTATGCTGAGGACATACTTGACACTTGCGACCTTTTTCATTGTCGGCGGTGATGCTTATGTTTTGAATTTGTAACTGTATCTGAAATGGTTTGGAAATTGCATGATGTTTCGCATGTGCTTATGGTTCTGGTAATATATATAAATTATAGGTATTCAAATAAGTATACACA
Organism: Clitarchus hookeri; assembly: GCA_002778355.1. Taxonomy (NCBI): domain Eukaryota; kingdom Metazoa; phylum Arthropoda; class Insecta; order Phasmatodea; family Phasmatidae; genus Clitarchus; species Clitarchus hookeri. The sequence continues at coordinate 18,496 of NQII01005438.1, read as the reverse complement.
TATATAAATATAGTATTTAAAANGCTTATGGTTCTGGTAATATATATAAATTATAGGTATTCAAATAAGTATACACATATATAAATATAGTATTTAAAATAATAAAAATTTATTGTTTCTACTATATACCTGAATTCCACTCGTAAAGGGAAGTGTATGTGTAACTCCGCTGGTCTGCCACACTGGAGTCTTACACGACTTCTGTTCGTATGGAAGTCGTTTAATATTCTTTTGTACTGGCCAGGACACTCTGGTATTGTTCGAGGTCGGGTGATGTGGTCGGCCACAAAACGTATAAAGTTTATTTATTATATCTGTTTTGAACAATGTGTAGCAGTGTTGAACTCTTATCGTTTCCCACACACTTCGCGATGGTATTTTTTTGCCTAAGCTCGATGGTAGTATGATTTTTTCATATATTTTACACATACGATTTCACCGGCCCTCGAATTAGTTTGTCAGATTTTATTCATATTAGCACATGAGTGTTTTAATGTAACCCTTGGTTATGTATGACTTGTTAACATTGCAATACTATACATGTATTTATTTTTTTATTTATGTCTTGTTGTTAAGGGTTACTCATGTTAGCAATGTCTAGAGCCGCCGAGCCATGTGTAGGACTGACGATGATTGTTTATATTATTTTATAAGTTTTTTTTTACAGTTACCACGACTAAGTACATCGTGAATGCGTCACATTTGTATTNTACAGTTACCACGACTAAGTACATCGTGAATGCGTCACATTTGTATTTATATACCTTTTTACATATCGCAGTTTGTTTTACGTTAAACATGCTGAACTTTATTAATATGAACCTTTTCACATTTATTTATCCAGTCTGGGAGTTATTTGACGGTTAAGGGAGGCTAGCTGTCACTAAGGGGAGGATCGAGTTGGTAGACACTTGCGCTATCATGTGACAAGGGTGGTNGGTTAAGGGAGGCTAGCTGTCACTAAGGGGAGGATCGAGTTGGTAGACACTTGCGCTATCATGTGACAAGGGTGGTGGTGGTGGTTGTGGTGGTGATGATAAGAATTTGGCGCCTGTATCATAAACGGTTCGTAAATTACGACCAACTATGCTTATAAGTACGCATAGGGCATAAATGACTCTGTGATAAATTTTTTTGTCGGAGGTGATGTATATATTTCGAATTTGACGACTGTATCTTAAACAGTTCGGAAATTACGGCCAACTATNTTTTTGTCGGAGGTGATGTATATATTTCGAATTTGACGACTGTATCTTAAACAGTTCGGAAATTACGGCCAACTATTCTTATTAGTTCTCATAGGACATACATAACCCTGCGAACATTTTAGTTGATAGAGGTTATGTCTATGTTACGAATTTGCCGACTGTATCTTAAACAGTTCGGAAATTATGGCCAACTATGCTTANTATAGAGGTTATGTCTATGTTACGAATTTGCCGACTGTATCTTAAACAGTTCGGAAATTATGGCCAACTATGCTTATATGTATGCCTTTAGCATGAATGTCCCTGAACACATTTTCGTTGACGAGGATGATGCGTATGTTATGAATTTTGTAACTGTATCTTAAATGGTTCAGAAATTATAGTAATCTCTGCTTATAAGTTCACATTAGTCATAAATGACCCGGCGATCATTTTCTTTGACGAGGGTAAAGTATAGGTATGTTATGAATTTGGTACCTGTCTCTTAAATGGTTCGGAAATTATGGCCAACTATGCTTATAAGTTTACATAGGGCATAAATGACCATGCAGTAATTTTCGTTGCTGTGAGTGATGCGTATGTTATGAATTTGATGACTTATCTTGAATGGTTCGGAAATTATAGGAAGCTATGCTTATAACTACTCATAGGGCATAAAGGACCCTGTGAAAATTTTCGTTGTTGGGGGTGATACCTATGTTATGAACTTGGCAAATATATCTTAAACAAATAAGAAATTATGGTCAACTATGCTTATAAGTATGCATAGGTAAATGAACCTGCAGTCATTTTCGTTGTCGTGGGTGATGTGTATGTTATGAATTTGGCGACTATATCTTAAACGGTTCGGATATTACAGTCAACAATGCCTATAAGTATGCATAGGGTGCCAGAGCATGGAACAAAGTGTTCGAATTCGGTAGGACTTGGAGAAAACTCCCCAGCTTGGAATGCGTGAGCATGGAACAAGGTATTCNAACAAAGTGTTCGAATTCGGTAGGACTTGGAGAAAACTCCCCAGCTTGGAATGCGTGAGCATGGAACAAGGTATTCTAATTTGGGAAGACTTGGAGAAAAACCCCTCTCTTGGAATGCAAGAGCATGAAGTAGGNGCATGGAACAAGGTATTCTAATTTGGGAAGACTTGGAGAAAAACCCCTCTCTTGGAATGCAAGAGCATGAAGTAGGTAACAAGATTGCCGATGCTGGTATGGAGTGATAGAGCTGGAATTCTGCTCCTTACTCCTCACTCATTTGTCCAAAAAGGAGTCATTTACCCGATTGTGGAGTCATGAGCGATTTCAGCCGGATTGTGCGTGACATATTTTTTCGAGGGAAATTCGGGACGTTATAAGAGAAATTAGCCCTTTTTTACCGGTACTGGCTGGCAGAATGGCCGCCACTGGAGGAAAAAGGGGGCGGGGAAAATGACATCATACAAGATGGCCGCCGTGTGTCCCTGGTTTCTCCGCCCCACGCCCCTGTTCTACAATTGTCTATTTCTAACTGACTGCTATTTCAGCCCCACGTAGGAATAAACGGGTTATAACGGAAACCGTAAAACTTCAAAAAAAAAATATTCAAGTAGCTTTGTATAGTCTAATCGAGGTTTCTTCGAACTTTTTTTATCAAACATTTCAATAATCGCCTCGTGTATGACGATGTTTGGTTGTTTCCTAAATATGCCATAATTTCAGGCGTTTTATTATTCTGTTAACATGAAAATATTATATGTTTGTTTAAATTTGTATTTTACGTACATTTAGTTTACAAATTTTAACATTTTCATTAATAGCTAATGCGAATAAAAAAATAGAGAAAATATGTGCGTTGGTAACGCCAAGTATGAAATAGTTTTTATGCAAAATATTGTTAAACTAAGTGCGCACGAATATGATGCGTAGTCCTTTGGTGTAATTTTCTATATTTTGTTCAGCTTTGTTTGCATGAGGCGGATGAATATCCAGGAAGAAGAACTCTAGCAGAGGTTCGGGAAAGTAAGAAGTAACCGTGAATGGACTATATAAGCTGTTCGCTGTTAATTCAGCACATATAAAACACCTGTATAAATTTTGATTGTGAAGGTTGTTATTAAAATGCTTTCATATATAATGGGTGGTCATAAATTTCGATTATAAGGATTTTCATTGAAAAGCTTTTGTATTTAATAATTGGTTATACATTTGATTATGAAGGTTTTCATTGAAAAAACCAAGATGGGTTGGGTACTTTCCCATTACATTGAGACAAAAGATTTGTTTGTGGCTACAAAAACTGTTTGGTTGATTCTTTCCAAGCCGAAATTTTGTTGCTGGTACAAAACAGATTATGGTGCCCAATTACACTTACATTGACTGTTACTATAGCTATGTAGTGCTTACTATTATATTTGTTTATTAACAACATATTTATTGGCTGCCAGTTAAATATTCAGTTGACAGCAATAGCATTAATTTCATCCACAGTAATAAAACTTTGCTGCCACTGCAAAACTACATCCGTCATATTCTTCGCGTGCTCACTGGCTGGCATATTCGAAGTGGCCACCTTCTGACATGCCACGACGCCATGTTTGTCCGTGTGCGTTTATTGCATCAGGTTGCGAACTGATTCATGGGGGATATTCTTAAGAACTTCGTATGTATAAATTTAATTCTTCTAAATAAGAATGATCCCAGAAAATTAACTTTCCATGAGGTGAAGTGTGCAGTACTTGTCGCGTGGGTTACATATTAGACTTGTGTCATCTAAATGCTCCAGACAGTACAATAATGTCGAGCGAGGTGGCGCAACGGTAACACACTGAGCTCGCTTCGGCTAAGTCCAGGGTTCGAGTCCCACTGCTGGTGATGTTCATTTCAGTTTATAATCGCTGGTGACCACAAGCATAATTTTGTAGTTGCAACTAAAAATTGCAATGACAAAAAACTTTTGTTGGTACTGGGACGTTGTCACGTATATTTGACTGTGTATTTCTTGATACGCCTTGCTTGTTGTGTTCTGCTTGGCCTTGGTTTTTTTTATACAGTTGGTGACATTGGTTCCGAAAATTATTACGTCACCTAGTGTAACGTTAAAACTTTTATTAAGTGTTTTATTGTGTAATATTTGTTTGTACGTATGTTTGTTTTACTGTTCTAAATCATTTATATATATATTAATTTTGTAATTTGTTATTGTTTTGCTCGATGACCACTTGACGGTGCCGAGTTCGCTCGGTGCGCCGTGCCGGGTCGTTTCTGTAGAGAGTTGCGGACTGACTTCGGACTGAGAAGGGTGTTCCTGTCCAACCACGCTCCGAGGTGGACTTGTCCTGCGGATCGCCAGTCGAGTGGGTGCTGCGTCCTCGGCATTGATGGGCCGACCCGCAGTCGGGCTTCTGCTTACGTGGTTCCACTAAGCTGCTTTCCCGTCCAGAGCTCGCCTTTTGTAAGTCGTGGTGCGACCTAACCGAAGAGAGCGACGTGTCCTGGGCTGACGACTTGGTCAGTTTTCACGCTGCATACGAGGACCGTTCCTGAAGTGGCGCACTTGGGGTCGAGTGTGCTCTTCCAAATACTTCCATATCCGAAGACACCAAGCGAGGTTGCTTTTCTTTGCACCACCGTCGTGAGGACATTCACCGCAACCTGAGGAGACAGTTAAATGGGTTGCACAAAACTACTAATTTAAGGTACTCTCCGTCTTCAATTTAATTTCACGTCTTGTGTGACGTCGTCATTACGAGTTGAGTTGGTGTTGCAAGTTACATTTTACTTGACGGCTGCTTAGGTTTTGCCAAGCGTTACGAATGCGTGGAATGGCAGACTGATATTATGTTTGTAGCCGTCATTGGTAATGTGTCTAAGGAATCATGCTTTTCTCTGCCAAGCGGCCGCGAACGAGAGTATTATGTTTACCATTATTGTTATTGTGATTTGGTATATAAATTTGTCTATAAAAAACTTATGGTTGTGTTTTGTGGTACTATTTCTCAAATTTAACAGCATTCAAAAGAATAAACAAACGGTGACTTCCAGGTTACCGTTTATAGTGGGTTCCGGATTTGTTATGTATTGGTTGTTAGTGTGTTCTGGCTGAAACCCAGTAGTGACCTCTTGGGGTGTCTTGGAAGTTACAAGCCACGCCACCCTGCTCTTTTGAGCCACATGCTGTTGTATTTGAGTGTGTGTTATAGTATCGCCATGACGTCATGGCTTTACAAATTGGACAAGTCGATCCTGTGCGCCAACTTGACCGTCGCAGGTGTAGAGGTATGCGAGACGAAAACTATTTATCAGCTTCGCCAAAAGATGTCAGCGCTTCTAAAAAAACGGCGAGTCTACTGTACAGGTGGAGGACAATACAGCAGGTCAGTCGGGGCAACCCACAGCGTATGACTTTTCGAGTGTGACCACCAGTTCTTCCTTGTGGATGGTAAATAATTTACAAGATTGTGAACCACAGCACATTTTCAAGTTTCGTCTTGAAGTAGATAACTTACGAGCAACAAAGGTATTTAAGTCAGACATGAATTTAATGCAAGGTGTTTTGTGCAAATGTTCGGGTTTAGTAGCACAAATGTTGCTCTATGTAATTACAAACGGGGAAGAATGGTGTGTAATTAAAGGCAAATTGTGGGAGGAATTATGCCCCAGAAGGGCGAAAGAGGACCTAGTGAAAAATAATGTATTCCACTTTCAAAGGCCAGACAAGCGCGCCCGTGAATAAATACAGACTGTACAGGATTTATCGGGTGCTCTAAATACTAACCTGACTGAAAAACAGTTTATCAATATTGTGTTTGAAAATCACTCTCCTTTGGTCCGACAACAGAGCGCCGGATAAACTATACCAACAACATTCATTGAACTCCGTAAGTGGGCTGTACAATTAGATAATATTATGTACGTTATGATATGTATATGCGGAATTTGGAGGAAGTTAAAGGCGCTAGACTGGAAACAGAAAATACAAGTATTTGTGAACAATTGACCAGAATAGGTGATGGAAATAAAGTTTAATTGCGCTCGTGTTTCCGTTGTAGTACCAAGGGGCATCTGGCTAATAAATGCACCATGGTTAAACAAATTTGACAGGTTTTAGAAGTGGCAGATGAGGACACAATAAAAAAATTTTGTAGTAAGGGAAAGGATAAAAAAGAAGTTCAATAAAATTCTCCGGTTATTGCCGTAATTGGTCGCAATAAGGGCAACATGAATAAGTTGATTATTGATGTTGCGATAAAAAAAAAGATTATTTCTGCCATGCTGGAGGCAGGTGCAAGTAGATATTTTATCAGCCAAGATCTTGCAAGCCCGCTAGTTAAGGACTTTCCAGAACTGAAAAATTAGGTTAAAACGGGGCAAGGATTCAATTTATTTGTGGCAAATGGAATAAGCTGTGAGCTTATACTGTCAAGAAGATTTCACTTTAAAGTGGAACGATATTCATGGACTAAAGAAATTTGGGTCGTACCAAGTTTGATCTGTCCCTTTATATTTGGGCTTAGTTTTTTAACCGAGACAAATACGGTGGTAGGTTTTCAAAAGAAAATTTTGAAATTTGATTTTGACTTACAGAGTCCGCAAAGAAAATCAGAAAGGTTAAAAAGTCACAAAGTTACGTGTACTGGTATCGTCTATAAAGAGGAAATACTTCATGAGGTACAAAAAAGAAAACTAAGCGAGGTGTTAGGTGAGTTTTCTGACGTCATCACTAAGAATATCGAGAATATGGGGTGTNGCAAAAAAGAAAACTAAGCGAGGTGTTAGGTGAGTTTTCTGACGTCATCACTAAGAATATCGAGAATATGGGGTGTTGTAGAACTATGCCTTATGAGATTCAGGCAACTGATAACGAGCCAATTCTCTTGAAACCGTACCAGTGCGCACCCTCGTAAATGCAGGCATTTAGGGAGATTATTTCTGATTTTAGGAAGCAAAAAGTTATTGATCCTTCAGATTCTTCTTATGCATCACCTGCGTTTCTTTTAGCAAAAAAGAAACCAGGGCAATATCGTTTGGTGGTAGGTTGCCGCTTGGTTAATAAGAAGAATAAAACTGATCCTTTCCCAATTCCAAATGTTGAGAATTTGTTACAGTATTTTGGTCAAGCCAAAATTCTTTCAGTGATAGATTTAAATTCCGCTTTTCATCAGTGCTGGTTGGCTGTGTTTGGGGTACGTAAAAAGATTTTACCTACCTTAAACATGATAAGTTTGATTTAATGACCGACAACCAATCTTTAACTTAACTGTTTTCCCATCCCCGACCAATTGGTAAAATAAGGCGCTGAATCACATACTTAACTAGATTTAGATTCAAAATTATCCTTTTTACAGGTAAGGAAAACTTTATAGCTGATTTCCTATCAAGAATGTATGATCCGGATGATTATGAAAAGAAGGTCAGGGAGATGTTCAGGGAGGGNTGTATGATCCGGATGATTATGAAAAGAAGGTCAGGGAGATGTTCAGGGAGGGGAAGGGCAAGAATTTTGTAATGCTATTAAGACTATTCCTGAGGCGTTTATAGATATTGCCGATTGGCAGGAAGAATATAGGGAATTTCCAAAGATAATCAAAGAAATCTCTGCATGGATCAGAAATGGTTATGGTATAGATAAGGGATATTGTATTATATCAATAGTCGTAGCGGAAAGTAAGTGGTTGTGCCCGAGAAAGTGCGAGGTATGTTGATGAAGTGTTTTCATGATTCTGCCGTTGAAAGTCATGTGGGTGTTATGAAAACGAAATCTTTGATTAAAAGGGAATTTTATTGGCCAATTATGAACTATGATATTGCTCAGTGTGTTAGAAAATGTGACGATTGTTAGCTCGCGAAGCAACCTCATAATAGTAAAACTGGTTTATATTCCGGTGAGCTGCCTACTAGACCGTGGGAGAGAATTTTCATAGGATTGTTAGGGCCACTACCTAGGTCCAGACAAAGGAACTATTGTATTTTCATAATGGTTGAGTGTTTCAGCAAATTTTTTCTTTTGTTTTTTTTTGAGCGATATGACGGCAAATTATATTTGTAAGGCTCTAGGAGACAAGGTATCAAAAGTATTTGGATCAGAAATTGCTGAAAGGAAAAAGTAATTTCGGCCTCAAAAGTGCTCACTTTACCGTGAACAGCATATATCCATATGCACATCCTCTAAGTATAGAGGTAACCACTCCTGCAGATAGTGAAGCTGTGTAGTGGTGTTGAGAAATTTGAGCGGTTCTTAAAAACGGGGTCTTGAAAGCCTATGAGGGTGAAGCGAGGCGAGTATGGAGCAGCGCCGGAATTCATGGGCGGGGAAAACGGGAGATCCCCGACAAAATAAAACCCCGTCGACTAGCGGCATCGCCCGGCACGATTCCCACGTGCGAAAATCCGGGAGCGACCCCACCGAGAATCGAACCCTGTTCGCCTCAGTGGGAGACAAGCGCCCTAGCCGCTACGACACCGCGGCCCTGGTCCCTTAATTGGTTCAGTGTTTACTTACGAGCCTACCACTGCTAAGAGTTCGCAGTTCGAGTCCAAGCCCCAGAGGGAAAGCAGTTTCCGGGAATGAAATTGTCGTGTGTGTGTGCGACGGGAACTGCCGTGGCATGGAGGTTTCTTCGGGGTTTTCCCGTTTCTTCCTCTGTCTTCATTCCACCGGTGCTCAAGCCTCATCGAGCTGGCCACCATAACGATATGCCTGTCTTGTCTTTAGGGTATGGAATCTCGGCTCAAATCGGGTTCCTCTGATCCATCCAGACTGCTTGCCGGCTGGAACATCGTCAACACTGTCATTTTCATATCACATGCAGATTCAGTGGTGGATCTGGAGACCCATTAAGGGAGGGTGCTACATAAGGAGCAATGCACTGTGCATTACTTTCAAGCCATATGTTTAAGGCTCCCGCCTACCTAGCGATTGAACTACGTTGCAATGTGTTTAAAATACACGTTTGTCCACGAAGCTATTGAACTTTAGTCCAGTGTGCTGATCTAAGAAAGGAACACACACTTCAGACGTTAGAAATAACATTTGAGAATACTCCAAAACGGCTAAACAAACAACTTTTTCGAAGCACTATATCTCAAGATATACGCATCAGATACATACAAATCTACTCAAGGGCCCTACATTGAACCTTCTTTCAGGCTTTCCACCAATAGAATAATAGGATCACCTCTGAAAGTCCTATAGATACACGCAGCATGACGAGAACACTACACGCCAGTTCAGGGTATTGAGCTTACTGGCAATGGCTCACTTGCTACGCGTGGCATTGTTGCCCTTATCGCTCCCGCGCTTTTCGGCCTCAAACGCGGAAAAAAGCTCCAGGTAGGCAGGAATATTAACAGAACACACTAAGATTTAATGCTTCATATAAATGGATTTGCAATTAGAATACTTTACAAATTTCACGTTACTATAATAAGTATATGCATTAATGCGTCATTGTTGACTATGAACTTAGTTTCAAGAATAAGCTACGCTATTTTATCCAGAGTAAAATCCAGCGCCAGTGCGTAGTACTCTGTAACGTTACTCTTTGGAACGCCAGGGAATAGGTTCTGGGTTCGGATTCCAGATATGTTGTGCACGTTTGTGTATTTATGAGTACAGTATATGTAGTTTAGCGCGTGAGCCATTCCCAATTAGCTAACGGGTATACAACCCCCCAGTTAGTAAAAATCAAAAATCCATCAATAGTTGACATTTTAGTTCAGTTCCCGTATTGTTCAGTCATAGAGTTTGTGCTTCCCCCAATAAGTACTGTAGCGTGAGAATTTTCTCTGGGTTATCCCGTTTTCTCACACGCCTCCACTCCATCACCGCCTCACCCCTTCCCAACCTTAGCGCTGGTTTCAGTACCAGGTGTATCTCTCGGGTAGGACGTAAAGGAGTATATAGACTTTTAACCCACTTAGCCTTTAGGCCTTCTGGGTCTCCTTTTTTACTACCATCCGTTTCTATTGTTTAATTTCTCAAAATCTTAGTTATTTATTATCTTATAATTAATTTTTGAGCTAAATCACACTGCCAAGGCAACGCTTAAACTTTTATATAAAACTCCATATTTGAAATTTTTACTTCACGACACATTAAAAGACTTATATTATCAGTTAAGCCAGTAAAATTGTTAAAATCGTTCAAAGTAAAATTTGTTTAATTACTTGGGAATCTGCAGACAGGAGGAGTGGTGACAATTAGCCTGGCTTAGCCAGTTTCCACGGGGAGCCACGGGGAGGCTGTCACCCAGACCTTGCTCCTCCTGTGTTTTATTTTTACAATTTATAATATCAGTTATTAAAATACATTATTAAAATACTAAAACATAAACATATGAGATGTGAGGTACAAGATCACCATTTACTATTTCCCACAAAAACAAGGTTTTCGCTGTTCCCTGACAGCCTTGCCAGCATGCGTGACGCTACCGGGGCCCTTGCCCAGTAAACTGGGCGCTCCCCTGATCACACCTATCAGGGCCATCAGCTACTATCCTTGTCCCCCCATTTAACAATCCTAACCTATTCTCTCAAGTCGTTCATGGTTTTAATTATATTGTAAATATTTTCAACAAAACTTTATATTTTTTATAAATATTTTCATCATATATATTATATTTTATTAAAGGCCATTGCTCATTCTTGGCTTGTAGTGTATTTCTTAAATGTTTCCTTTCAGTTGCGAACATTTCACATATATATTATATATTATATGATAGCCGTTTTGTGGTCCGTTGCTGCACTCACGCGTATCTTCTTCCAATTTGTTTATCCTTTTAAGATAACTCTTGACTTGTCCATGTCCACTTAATATCATTTTAATACTATTGCTCAATGTAACTTTGTTTTTATACCATTCTTCAATATTCTTAATATGATTTCTTGATTCTATACTTCCTTCTGATTGTTCCCATTCTCTTTTCCAGTTTTTGATTGCAATTTCATGTATTATCTGCTTAATTTCCTTAATACTAAAGATTTCTCTATCATCCAGTATATTGATCCATCTTTTATTATCTTGCGTGAACCCTTTATAATCAATTCCATTTAATTCAATCTGATAATCTGTTTATTTTAATTTGTAAATAATATTCCTATTATGTTATTCATAATCGACTGGCAGTAATTTATTTAATATTACTACTGTTGCAAAATATGTGGTTGAGGTCATTTCATATAGTTTTATTGATATATTTCTCTGTATTGCTCTGAGTTTAATGACTAACTGTTTGTTATTAATTCTTGAATCCAGAACTATTGATGCATATGAGATTACGCTTAAAAATATTGTTTTATATAATATGTTTTTAATTTAATTGCTATACTTTGCATATTTCCATATTTTATATTTTATTTGGTTAAATAATGTTTTGAGCTTTAGATTTAAAGAATTTACATGTGGTATGAATGTTACTCTATTTTCCATTATGATTCCTAAATATGTTGTCTGTTTAACTATTTTTATATTTTGATTATTATTTTTTTTGTTGTATGTGGTCTTGAATCCATGTTTCCTTTGACTATTATACCAACCGTTTTTTCTGTCGACACTTTCAATCCATTTTTATTGACCCATAATTTCAGCTAATCCATTTCGATATTAGCCTTTGTTTCTATAGTTATCCTATTATTGCCTCCAATTATAATTATACAATCATCTGCGAAAGCCACTCGTTCAGTATCTTCTTCTTTGTTTATCTTTAGATATTCATTAAAAACCAGATTCAATATCAACGGACCGAGCACCGATCCCTGCGGGCATCCTCTATTCATTTCTTTTTCATGCTTTATGCTCTCACTATAATAACTAACTCTTCTTTCTTTAAATAATCGAACAATACATTCCTTTCTTTCCTTCCAATTTAAGTTGGTTTATTGCATTTCTTATATTATTCCATTCAAGAGTGGAAAAGGCATTACTTATGTCTATTAATATCAATAGTATGTATTTTGTTTATATTGTGTTAATAATATCTAAGACCTTATACAGTGCATTTTCTGTTGATTTGTTTCTTCTAAATCCATATTGATATTTATGTAATACTATTGCCGTTTGTTCTCTGATTCTATTTAAAATTATCCTTTCTAATATTTTACCAAATGTTGAAAGGAGACATATTGGTCTATATGAATTCGGCATGTGTTTAGGTTTATTTTTGCCCTTGTATAAAACTACTATTGTTGCCATTTTCCACTCTTTGGGGAAAATACCCTTCTCCAGACATATATTCATTATTACTAATAATTCTTCTTGTATTACCTCCCATACTTCCCTTACAACTTCTTCTGTAATGTTATCTTTTCCTGGTGCCTTTTTTAAACCACTATTCATCATTGCTGTTTCTAACTCTTCCATCATTATTTCTTTCGATTCCCTGTTTTCTTCTTCTTCTATTTCTTCTAGTTCTTTTAATTCATTCCTATTTTTATCTGGTAATAGTGTATTAATTAGTGTAATATATGTCTCTTTTATACCACTGGTGTACTTTCCTTCATTCAGTATTGTCCCTATTTTCTCGTACTTCCTGATCTTTTTTCTTATTATTTTGTCTGGAAAATTCCAAATATCTTTACGACTCTCTTTTTAACTAACTCTACCCATTGATTTTGCATATTTTTCCTTATCGTTGTTTTATATATCTTTCTATCTCGCTTATATTCATCTTTATATATATTCTTGGCTTCACATGGGCAACATTTCCTGAATCGTCTAATTTTTTGCCTAACTATTTCTTTCATATCCTTAAGCACCTTGCTCCACCACCATACATTAATTCCTTTAATCTCGTTTGTTTTAGGTCTTATTTTTTGTTTACACGCTTCCGTTATTGCTTCTCTTAATCTTGATATTCTTTCCTCTACGCTAATTTGTGTTTCTAACTCCTTATTCCTATTTATCTCTATTGCAATCCTTTTTCTTACTATCTTCCAATCTTTTACCATATTATGTAATATTGTCTAATCTTCTATTTTTTCATTACCAATTATCTATTTCCAACTAATTTTATCGTGGTCGCTTATACTGGATTCAACTGTCCAATTTTTACATTCACTATATATTCTATCAGTTATGAAAGCTATGTCTATATTCTTCTCCCCGTGTATAGAGTCATAAGTGTAGATGTTGCCTTCTGTATTTAATACTTTCATATTGTACCTGTTTATAAACTCTTCCAGTTCTTCTCCTCTGTTATCTCTCTTCTTCGAGTACCATACTGGAGATTTCGCATTAAAATCGCCAGCCACAATTAAATTTTTATTTCTCTCTTCTTGGATTATATTATTTATTTTATTTATATTAATGTTTATTTTCTTAGATGGTGGGCAGTACGTATTTATTATAATAATTTCCTTGTTATTTATGTTGGCCTTAATAGTTACTATTTCATTATCAGTGTATTGGTTTAACAGAATGCATTCAATATTCTTATGGCATATAGCTATTGTATAAATTTTTTCATCTGATTGGTTGTACATGACATTCCAGTTATTATTCATTTTGTAAATTTTCCTTCGTGCGTGTACGGTTCTTGAAGTAGAGCTATTCCTGTTCCTTCACTTATGATTTCTTCTATCATATTCATTGTATTCATTCTTGAGTTCTGTAAGTTTTGTTCGACTATTCTTACACTCCTTTCTTCATTGTTTCCTTCCTTATATTCCATAGTCTATTTCTTTCTTAAGTCTTTCTTTTGAGTTTTTAAGTATTGGACAGGTCAAGTCCTTTGCCATGTGGTTTATGTTTTGTGCATCTTTCTTGGCCCTTATACAGTTTACACATTTTATATCCGGTTTATTACAACTCATTTCTGAATTACCTTCTTCTGCGCATTTACCACATGTAGTATTTGTTTCTTTGCACCATTTATTGGTGTGACCATAACGTAAGCACTTTGTACATCTCATAGGAGATAAAAACTCTTTGGTGTTATGGACCTTCCAATCGCAATAAAGTTTAGGTCTTTGTTCAACTATGTTAAAAATTTGCGGACTTATTTACATTATTATGTTATTGACATGGTTTCTGGGTTTTGTTTTGAAGAGTTTCTTGTTGGCTCTGTTAAATTCTTCTTTAGATATTTGTGTAAAATTTTGCTGATATATTTTTTTTCATGAGTGTTTTATCATCTTTATTTGTTTCAACATCAAAAAAATGTTTTTTTTTCTCTCTTTGTTGATAATTTTAACATTAAGTCTTTTTTCTTCAATCTCTTTCTCCATTTTTTTTTTCATGTTCGTCGTTTGAAAGTTTTATTCCGATATTGTTATTCTCGGGTAAGACAGGCTATTCCAATGACCTTGCCTGTGGCGGAGCATGGGATCACAGATAAGTTAGGAATACAGATGTGAAACAGCCGCACACGTCGCCAAAATGGCGACACTGTCAATCAACACGTCGGAACGCCGTTCGCTAATCAGCGCCTGATAACTTCCCCACCACAGCCGACAGCAGAACCAGTAGGGAACCTTTTGCATGACGCGGTAGCCACTGAGACGCAAGACCTGTTCCAAGACCCTCGTACAACCAATCAGAGGATGAGTACGCCCACATCAAAGGAACCACCACCCTATTTTGTGTCCGTGTATTTATTTACTCCGCGATGGAATAGTCTGTCCCACAAACTAATGCGCCTACTTTTTTAACAGTTTTAAAGGCATACATGTTTACTTTTAGCGCCACAACTGCTGGCGGGTGAATTCACGAGGTGTGGGGTGCGGCCGAGAGGTAGCTGCGCTCGCAGTCTGCTGCATCCTCGGGCCGTGGTAAAAACATTAGTCCCCGTATAATAAATTGCGCGTTTGCCGATGCGCGCCGAGTGTTTATTTAACAGTTTGTACAAAACCAGTGTGTAATGCATGAGTGATAATACATTTTGTTTGAACGAAATCGGTTCAGTGGTTCTCATTTTGCTGTAACATAACCTCAACACAAACAGCAGCATTGGAACACTAGTATTACTGTGAGCGTCCGCGTTTATCCATGTATAAGAGAGAACAGATGCCCGAAATTTTCGTGACGTTGAGATAACACTTATCTTATATCTTATTTACTTCCGCTGCGTCTCTTATCAGTTGTATGTCTTGGTGCAAAAGAGATGTAGCTCTCATTCATTGTAAAACTTACGCTCAGAACAGAGATACATACAGACCAGCTTATCGCCCTGCACCAAACCTTAAGTTTGATGTAGCAACCAGAGAGACCTTCCTTAGGGATAACGTCGAACATGCCACGAAGACATTACCGCACCAGAAGGTCTTATTATCCACGTAAAGTGCATCGTAATATTTTAAGTGCGAACTATGATGTTGATAAGGATGATTATTCATGATGTCGCAAGATCATCTGTGTAGAAGAGAGTTATGTTCTTTTGATTTATATGTACAGATTCGGTTTGCAATGTATAACTGCTAAAGCAGGAAGTAGAATTTTGGAGTTTAATTTTTTTCCGAAAACGTCAGTCAGTAAATACCAACTGCCGTCGGCCGCACCGTGCCAGAGGATCAAGTACAGACCTCTAGGAAGGCGAACCTCCGACACTTGTGGCGCCGACAGTGCAACTGTTTCCATGGATATAGCGCTGTCTCCTCCGGCCATATACTTCATTCACGGTTACTTCCAACTTCTCTGAAACCCTGCTAAGGTTCTGCTTCCTGAATATTCTTCCGCTTCATGCAAACTAATCTTAAAAATTACACCAGAGGGCCAACGCACCGCATTCATGCGGACTCAGTGTTATGAAAATTGGGATAAGAACTATTTCTTACTAGGCATTACCAACATACCTATTTTGTCCCTGTATTTATTCGTATGTACACTGAACAACCAAAAAAACTGGTATAGGCGTGCGTATGCAAATAAAAGAGGTATGGAACCAATCGGAGTAACGAGATGAGGTCTGCTACGCCTATATAAGACAACAAGCTTCTAGCAAAGCTGCTAGATCGGTTACTGCTGCTACAAAAGCAGGTAATAAAGATTTAAGAGAGTTTTAACGTGGTGTTATAGTCGGTGCACGAGAGATGGGACATAGCATCTCCGAGGTAGCGATAAAATTTGGATTTTCGCGTACCACCATTTCACGAGTGTACCGTGAATATCGAGAATCTGGTAAAACATTTAATCTTCGACATCGCTGCGGCAGGAAAAAGATCGTGAATGAACGGAACAAACGACGACTGACGAGGATCATTAAACGTGACAGACGAGCAACCCTTTCTCAAATTGGCGCAGATTTCAGTGCTGGGGCATCAACAAGTGCCAGCTTGCGAACTATTCAACGGACCATCATTGATATGGACTTTCGGAGCCGAAGCCCACTCGTGTACCGTTGTTGACTGCACGACACAAAGCTTTACACCTCGCCTGGGCCCGCCAACACCACCATTGGACTGTTGATGACTGGAAACACGTTGCCTGGTCTGACGAGTCTCGTTTCCAATTGTATCGGGCGGATGGACGTGTACGGGTATGGAGACATCCTCATGAATTAATGGGCCCTACATGTCAACAGGGGACTGTTCAAGCTGGCGGAGGCTCTGTCATGGTATGGAGCGTGTGCAGTTGGCGTGAAATGTGACCCCTTATACGTCTAGATACGACTCTGACAGGTGACAGATACGTAAGCATCCTGTCCGATCACCTGCCCGCATTCGTCTTCATTGTGCATTCCGACGGACGTGGACAATTCCAGCAGGACAATGCGACACCCCACATGTCGAGAGTATCTACCGAGTGGCTCCAGGAACACTCTTCTGACTTAAGACACTTCCATTGGCCACTTAAATCACCAGACATTAACATTATTGAGCATATCTTGGATGCCTTGCAACGTGCTGTTTCAAAGAGATCTTCACCGCCTCGCACTCCAATGGATTTGTGGACTGCCCTGCATGATTCATGGTGTGAATTGCCTCCTGCATACCTTCAGACATTAGTCGAGTCCATGCCATGTCATCTTGCGGTACTTCTGCGTGCTTACGGGGGCCCTACACGATATTAGGCAGGTGTACCAGTTTTTGTTTTGGCTCTTAAGTGTATTAGTTATAGATGAAAAATGATAATTTGTATATAAAATATAAGTAAAAGTAAAATTTTAAATAAAAATTACATTCTTTTTTGTTAACACAAATATAACACGCTTCTGATATACAACATTATTAGGAAATACCCAAACACGTCATATACGGGATATTTTCTCAAAGGTTTGATTCGAAAAGTGTGACGAAACCGTGAATAGACTATAGATGATGATTACATAAACACACTGAGCTGACTGTAAACCTGTCAAGTAGGTAAACAGACCTACATGTCATGGAAATAAATGTACATATGTCTACTTTCGAAATTGTCAAAAAAAGGCACTCGTTCGTGGAACAGACTGTACAGGTTTACATAGAGTACAACGACTTCATACCCTGGCATCCAGAATTTCTTACGTACTTCATACAAATTTTTGTACATATAACTATCGTATGATATACAAACATGTTCAGATAAACGTGATAATTCCGAACTATGAACGTCAAACGTTTGGCGGCACCTTTATCCAAAGCAAGACACAAAAATTGTGATTTTCAACATGCATCCTAAATCGCATGTGTCTCGAAATACGACTGCAGCACTTTTAACACTAGCCATCCTCATGAGCAATCGTATCAGTAAAACTGTGCCCATCCCAACGTGTTGAGTGTACCCATCATCTGTACACAAATTAATATGTATAATCTGTATACATACACAACAAAAAATATTGAAGTGGTAAAAGTTGCATTCTTAACCGAACACTAAATAAAAAATTATGCACAATACATGTTTAAAATATTTTCTTTAAATTCGAGCAAAGAAAAATAAAATAGAAAGGTAGAGTTATTTACATTTAATTTTCACCAACAGCCAGTTACTATAAAGAGTCATTTAGTCACAGCTGGGCCTTCATGCGGCGTGTGTTACAACCGAGAATAACAATTCGAAGTGCGGGTCTCCAATAAAATTCGGCCGCTCTTAATATGCCTTCAACACTCCTACCTTGGTCCAGCGAGCAAACAAAAAATTATTATTCTACGCTTCCCTCCTTCACGAACCCACAAACCCTTCCTATAGGCCCTGCAGGCCGTCGCGACCCTTCTCACAATTCGGCCCGCCCGCCGGCCACCATTTTCGCCCTGATTACTCCAAATCCTGTTTGGCGTCCCCGAAATAAAAGAGTAGCACGAATGCAAATTTGCTGGTCGGTGGTAGGGGGTAGACTCCAACCCGCCCTCCTTCTAACTTTAGCATACCTCCACCTTCCTCACAAATCCCTATCCTTC
>NQII01005437.1:94796-160230 GCA_002778355.1 Clitarchus hookeri | reverse complement strand
AAAGTTGTTCAAATCAAATACACGTTTTTCTTTACCAAGTACCTGGATTTTGAACGTATGTTTGTTTGAGGTGCTATTTCTTAGTAAGGTACTTTATTGTTAGACATTCTAATGGTTGTGGAAGCACAGAAAAACACTGTCAGCTTCTCGAATGAGTTCTATAGGTCGATACAGAGACGAGATAAGGAAAAACAATTTATTGAATGCCATCTTGAATTTCGGGTTTTCAATCAATAATTCGAAGCAGCAACAAGAATGTTGTCTCCCCAATTGCTCCACAAAATGCTTGTTGCACTGTAACGAAACATTCCTAACATCAATTTTCTTTAACTCTATACGTAGGGGACTAATGGATTTATCAGGTAAATAAATGGAAAATATACACATTTTCAAAATTTGCACGTCAATAACGTCTTAAAATGTTATGGTTGTTTTAAAAGAGGAAAGTATAAACATTCCAATTTAGGGTTAAATTAATTTAAATCTAATTTACCTGCCTCCCGTCAGTGGAATGTAGAATTAATTATATTCCGTGCCTTATTCAATTGCTTTTTTGTTCCTGTAACAGTTTTTTATGTTTAATAAGTGCCATCTGATTTAATTAAGTTAAATAACTATGTAATTAAATATTAAAAATATATCAACTACAAAAAATACATGTAACAAAAATGTTCCAGGTTTCAAATAAAGTATAGTTTTCTGTAGGCATTGACAAGAATTGCACATTTATAATATTTACCATAAAAACAAAAATTAATTTTTTTTAACGAGATGTTGTAATTAATTATACATGTCTCAAAAAGCCATTAGATACGCAATTTTTGTGAAGCCGCATATTCAAATGAACTCTATGTTTTGTATATATTTTTCGTCCTGGAAATATTAAGTTTTACTTCAATAAGCTATATATTAAATGCTTCCACAACTACACTGTGTTATTGACTGAAATTTCTCTTTGCTGTTTCAGGATGAGCACTCCTCCTAATGTCAAGATCTGCTGTAATCAAATGCAAGAAATATACACTTCTACACACTTAATGGTTTTCCGAAAACTATTTTCTATGCACGTCTTCATATAATAAATATTCATCCAATACGACTGTTGTTATTAAAATGTCAGCATATGCGATAACATGTAATTATATTCTCGATGAAAGATATACTTTACTATGATCACACTGTGCTGCACTGCTGCTTCATACTAGCATGGTCGTGCCCAAAATGTATTCCATTGCAAAAATATACCCAAAAGAGACACACTCATTTGACTGTAAATTAGCCCGTCATTCATTAGTTCTCTTATACCTACGTAATCATGGGAACAAATTTTAAGTATTCCTGCAAATAATTTAGTAATTTTATTATCGTTCAGAACGACGTGAATTTCCTAAGTCATATTGAAATGTGTCAAATTTATCACTGAAATGATGTGATAATTGTTTGGCGAAACCAAGCAGAGCATATTAATATATTAAGAAATATATTATATATACCAGCAGTTTTTTAACTGTCGTGAATTGCTGACACTGCTACAGCTGAATGTTGTAGTCAATAAAATTTTTTTTTACTGAGGATGCACCTGTTTTCCCATGACAATTTGACAGTGTGTACAATATTCCTTAATTTAATATAAATCTGCTTCCTTATTTGGTATTCTGGAACTATTTATGGACTTCATTCGAGAAATTTGCAGTTTTCATACTCTCGCTGACGCTCAGGGTTTTTCCTCATTTTGTAAGCCAGAGTCTGTTTTAATGTACTCAAGGCCATAGAAATCATCATCTCACACAGTGACCACGCTGTACGCATGGAAAAGAGCACAGGCACCCGCAAGGTAATGAGCTCGAATCGTGCCAAATCATATCTTCTGTTGATGAAAGCCTCCCTCTTCTATCAGGCCATCATATGTGTCCCAGTTTAATTGCAGAACAAACTCAGCTACAACTACCTACAAAAAAAAGGTGTTTAAGAAAACTTAGAAAGAATACCATTCCCAGATTTTAAAGGAATATACTTCTTACCTTCTTACAAACTTAAATTAGTAAGGCTCCTGTACCAAAATGCTAAACTTTTTTTAAAATCCCAAATGCTTAGAATATATATAAGTTTAAACGTATAAGTAATATTAATTTTACATTCTTACCATTCTATCTATAATATCTTTCTACAGTCATATGGTCGACGAGATACTTAAAATTCCATATCCTTTCTTACAGTAAACATAAAATAAATAATACTGCAGTATAAGTGTGACTATTATTCACTTCGAAGCTAAAGAATATAAACGTTAAAACCAACAACACAATTTTTCTCTAACCCCATAAAACGAATATCTATATATGACACGGAACAAAGTATAAGGGTTGCGAACAGGGATAGTGACCTCCCGCCTCCACCCCAAAAGGGTTGTGTGAAAAAATAACACAATCATAAGAAAAAAGAGTGGCGAATTACATGAAAAAATCTCCTTGGTGCTAAAATTATACTTTATTTCTCAAAAGAATTTGGTTGTTTCCCACATCAAAAAAATCAAGCAAAACAATGAAAATTTTACTATTACTAAATATATAAACAAATGTGAGTTGAAAACTGTTTTCGCTACTACTTCTCGAATAATCTTGTTGCCGACTAGATGATAAATTCTACAGTTTAGAGCAAAATGTAGACGGATGCCTTAATATGGTAAAACTTAACGACTAAAGTAACCCATCCTGCCCAGAAGAATAAGTGTATGCAAACAGTGAAAGCTATACGAGCATCAATATCGACCCGCCCGGAAAATGTTTCCAATTCTTATGCCGTGAGAAACCGGGGTTTGTCGAGGGTTTTTTGTAACACTAACGCTTAACACATTGAGGCAGATCACCACTTATGCAGTCCCCAAGAAACAAGTACATGTAATCAGTCAGAAGATCAAGCTTCACGACAGAGGCCCTCAGCATAGCATCAAGATGTAAACTGTAACATCTCCCTTCAAAATACCGCTTAAAATATACTTGTGTTGCTAGAGTATGTTAATTCTGCTCCACGCCACCCACTTTTCTTTAGATCTATGAGAGCAGTTTTTATTAGTGAAAAACATCCAGAACTTCTCTCGCGAAGGGTACAGAGTGAAAATCACGACATTCTGTTTCAGTGAACAGAAAATTTTTATATTCTTTGGTGACCTACGGGAAGCTTAAATAATTTCCAACACTCCACAAACAAACACTCATCGCTTACCTACCCAAATAATTTCGTCGCACAAAAGGAAGACACTAATAACAGTCACTCTACAAACACCTACCTGCTTATCTGCAACAGAACCAAGAGATTCTCGTTCGCCTCCCGCACCTAGAATATCTTCAAGGAAATACGACTGTTACATTCACGCCACATTCTTCTAACAGGTGTAAGGCACTTCGAAAGCGCCCTCGTCTGGAACATGTCCATTTTTTATAACATATCCTTATAGTAAAGTTTTGATATTCAACCATGCTTATAAATGTTGCTTTTTTATTCTATCTGTAGACATATAACGTTAATTTTTCCCTTGCGTTCAGAACTGATAAAAAATTTTCCTTATACACAAAAATAAATATAGGACGTTTCTTAAATATTTTCTGCGTATTCACTTTATACAAACATAAATTATTTTTTTACATTATTTGTTAAATATGTGTAGTTTTTTCCAGCTCAATCAAAACACTTTTAGAAATATAAAAAAAAATACTTTTTACTATGCACATAAAATGAAGATGTGATCGAATGATAGACTAAGTCGTTTAAGTTAAATTAATATTTATTTAGAGCAACATGCATAATTTTGCTACAAAAAAAACATTCCTTAAACAAAAAAAAGTAAAAGCACAAACATACATTTTTTTACCTCCTTTGATGTATCCCTGTTAAACCACCCTGCAGCCGAATTAACCCTTGCATATATATATAATATCTAATAGAAAAAATATTAGTAATTTGATTCGTATCTTACCAGCAAATATTTGCATAACCAACGTTTCCCATTTATTACAGAGCATTCAGAGAAGTACTAATATTTAATTTTCCATATGCTTTCTACAAAAAAAAAGATATGACAGTCCTTTTAAGACCTCGCTTGACTTGAAACAAACACACTTGTTAATGGCCACGCCCCGCTAGGTCATCGCACTTGCTATACAAATATGCATGTCACAGCGCATGTTTCATACTCGCGTTGACAAAACAGCTCGAGTCTACCTCCCCCTCTACTACCCCAACCCTGGTACTTAGTCAAAAGGCTTATGATTTAAAATTCCGAAGTTATCTAAAATTAAATAAAGTACTGTATTTTTAAGTGTTTCTAATATGTGAAACAATCTAAATTCTAGTTCGAGCAAGTACAAGTGTGTATTGCTGTGTTTCATAATAGAGGTTATGGTATTTACTATGATTTCAATAAAGAAACTCTTCTATAATATAAATATGAAAGAAGTGCAGTATTTACTCTCACACCAAACAGTCAAAGTCCACATGTGCGAACGGTCTTGCTATACATATCAGCATAAGTTAAATTTGGAAAGAGAAACAGAACTTTGATGAAATTATTTCCTTTCCACTTGTGGGTACTCCATGAATAAAGTCAGAAATACTTTATGAATAATTCTACTGCATGTGCTGTATACTAAAATGATTATAGCGAACTGCTTAAGTCAAAACAAAAATATTTTTTGAGGTTTCTTTCCTTCACCTTGGCTACAGAATATGTATTTATAGGTACCTGCATGCTCTTGATAAAAGCTTACATGGTAATCAGTCTCTGGGTCTATGAGTTGATCTCTGCTTCTTCGATATTCCCACTGACAGATGGAAAAAACCGAGTTGCTGCTGTGGTAAGACTTGTTTCGTAGTAATAACTAATGGTGTGTATAGAACAAAAATATTCGAAAGGACTGACCTCCGAAATGCTACTGATGAGCGTGGGTATGCCTTTTTATAAGAACCAATAAATTAATTATCCTTTACGATACATGCAAATATAGTGTTATTTAATATGGATGTCATGATTGCAATGTCTTTACTGTATGGAAGGTGGTTTATTTTTCCTATTATGTGTAGAAAAGTCTCGCGTTATGCTTGTGTCTGTGTTTCTGTATGATTTTTTCACGTGACTAATTTGACACGATAATATGGTCGCCACGGATTTAGTTGGATTATAGGAAACCAACTATTGGTATGTTCTGTGGCTATTGTATTGAGATATGGTGTGCCATATTGTCTGCCAGTATGTTGCTCGGAATGATTGGTTGAAATCTTTTGGTTCTATGGTCATTATTATTTATTTGTTTCCTTGGTTTTGCTGATATAGTTTTATGGAAACGTCTTCGGAAATGGATTGTATTGTTTGATAATATGGCTAGTAAGAACGAATATTTGGAATACTCGGTCGGGTGATTGGTATGCTCTAGTGGTATGGACTGGCTATATGTTTGATATTGGCTGATGTTATTATCTATCATAATGGATTGTATAGTGTTTTTTTCTTTGGGACTATTGATGGCTGGAATGCTTATGCTGGAACGTTTTATTTGCTGATATGGTTGTAACACCTATTGATACATTTTGGTATAGTTGGGTTGGCAGTGAGGATATTCTGTATGGAGNCTTTGGGACTATTGATGGCTGGAATGCTTATGCTGGAACGTTTTATTTGCTGATATGGTTGTAACACCTATTGATACATTTTGGTATAGTTGGGTTGGCAGTGAGGATATTCTGTATGGAGCTTTGGTATGATCCATATGCATGACCAATATAACATGATGGTATTATTGTTAAATATTTGCTTCGAATAATTTCGTNCTTTGGTATGATCCATATGCATGACCAATATAACATGATGGTATTATTGTTAAATATTTGCTTCGAATAATTTCGTATGAATGGTTGATTGGAATGATCTAGCAATACGACTTTTATGTATTTCTGCTCCGTTGGTATGGCTTTTATTATGTGTTGATATGAACAATTGATATAGTATTTTTGTATGAATGTTTCTTTTCTAATTATTTTATAGAAAAATATTTATAGTTCTTGTGGCATATTGATATGTAATTTTTGTATAGCTGTTTCTCTTCAAATAATTTAATATAAAAGCATTATTTTCATTTACAAATTGATAAGAACCTAGGTGTCTGAATACGAAATCTTCATTCCGTCTTCATCTTCGCCGTAGACGAAGTCGAGTACTTTTGAATGCTAAATTGAAATTATTTGTTCACCGAAAGGGTACCCCTACAAGCAAACACCTCAGAAAGGGTGATAGTACCCGTCTGCCAATCACAATACACTTCCCATAGGGTGGGGAAGGGGGTAATATCAGTTTCCCAGGTTAAAGTATGCCGGGTATTACGGTTCACCCTCCCAACACCCCTTTACAGGTTAATCGAATGGCACCTAGACCGCTAATAGCTCCATAGCATGCCAGAACTCTTCCACTCTCACTTTCTGAAGTTAACATAAGTTATATGTGTCTGTCATTATCCCTTCTCCTACTGTATATTATAATCACTGTTTTTGGAAGATATTAGTGATACTTTTATTTTTATATGTAACAACTTGTTACACTATGTATTTTCACGTAATTTGAAAGAGAATCTCAAATAATGCTTTTGTACGCTTATAACACTTGTACGGGCAGTTTGTCTAAAATATTAAATTTTGTACTATGTTAATTTACCTTAGTATTTCACAATAAAATCTTACGTCAATTCAACGGGGAAAAATAAACTATAGAATTATAATGCCTTGCTTGGCTTACTTCGATACCTTGTGCTCGGCTTCCTTAGATACCGTATTCACAGAGTGTGTCATTCTCGTTTCAAGGAACGAGATAACGCCACACAGCATGGTATCCGAGCAGCCGATAGTAAGCCATGTCACCGCAGGTTTCAGGTTGAATTAATGGAAGGCCCCTGACCGTGACCTGTATAGCTTCAGTATCACCATGCAACGGTAGTGCGCAGAAGACTTTCAAATAATTTACTGCCTAGATCTACACAAAGTTCAATTTTTAAGTGTGGATGTCATTTTTATCACGGTATTCTACAGCCAAGCTGTACGTGTACACGTTATTATAGTTCCATTAAGAGTTTCGGTGTCTGCCTCACTGCAGAAAAAAACCAACCAAATGCTGGAAAATTTCCAAAAATAATTTGCGACAAATCATTGTATTTTCACTACCACCAGCGGTCGTGAAACTTAATTACATTTTTTCTTCCGAAGCATAGTGAACGGTCTCCCAGCATGCAAACAACTGTGATGGAAAGAGGAAAGTTTCAAACCTATGTAATTGAATTTTGAATCGTCGTTACCATCGTGATGGCTGTCAGTCAGTGGAACGCACTGCCACTGTTAGACACAGTATTAGGCAAAGAATTGTGGTTGGCGGGATTCATTAAATAAATATATAAACTGGGGGAAAATGAAAAATTAACACCAATAAAGCAGTAACGTAGAAACACCATACGTTCATAGGGACTGATAGAGGGCAGTACATGCAGTGATTAGCAATGTTATGCTGTGGACAGAGATGGAACCATGTACTGGTCGTAACACCGCTGAGCTCAATACAACTGTAGTTAACTCGGTGAAAGGGTAGTCTGTGGTTTCAAGCATCGGCCTGTGTGAAGTAAGCGTTGTAGATGTGTTACGACGACATAGACGACCACACTTCGTGAAATTAACGGACTTTTAATAAGGGCCTAATGTGGGTCTGAGGGAGGCTGGATAGTCCTTCCGAAGAATCGCACAACACGAAGGACATGAACTGTTTGCTGTGCATCATTGGCAGTACCGGTGGTCCAACGATGGTTCACGTGCTCGTCAACCTGGTTCCGGACGGCAGCGGCATACGGATTCCCGCCTGGACCACCGCATCAGACGAGCAGCCATTGCTGATCGCACGGCAACCGCTGCACAAATTAGGGCCACTGTTATATACAGGGTGTCGTCTAGGATCATTACCAACCGTTTGCTGGAGGATGGGCTACGATCAAGGGTGCCGCTCGCCAGGCTTTTGCTCGCACATCTCCGTGCAGACCACCTCGGATGGTGTCACGAACGACGAAACTGGAGAGATGAATGGCGCGTAGTTGTATTAAGTAACGAGAGTAGATTCCGCCTTGGCACCAGTGACGGTCGTTTGCGAGTGCGGCTTTGACCATGAGATCGGCAATAACCAGAGTGTATCCGGCAGTGACATACAGGACCAACTCGTGGCATCATGGTCTGGGGGGCAAATGCCTACAATGACAGTACGCATCTGGTGTTTGTTGAGGGAACACTACACATTTAACGCTACATCCAGAACATAATCCAGCCAATGTTGTTGTTATTCCTACAACGCCAAGCAGATGTCCTCTTCCAGCAGGACAACGCCCGTGCAAACACGCATCGTGTTACGCAACGCGCTCTCGAAGGTGTTCGTCAACTCCCCTGGCCAGCACGATCACCTGGCTTGTCCCCCATTGAACATGTGTGAGACAGGATGGGACGGCTTTTGGTGTGGTCCGTAATACTGGCAACAAGCGTCCACCAATTTCTAGAAGAGGTGGAATTACCATGGAACACTATTCCCTAAGAAGACATCCGATACCTTTATGATCGTCTCCATGCACGTCTGCATTGCTGCATCGTCGTTAAAGGCAGCTAAACAAGATAGTGATATTCTTGTTCAACATACTTTATGCTGTCCATAGGTGTAATACGCTGCGATAATTATCATATACAGTGTATAACCTGTATAATTATTCAATGAAATCTCCATTCATGTGGGAACATTGCGTCAGGCGTACATTTTCCATTTTCCACCATTATGTATAAATATTATATTTGTCACCCGATTGTTTTCCGTCTTAAACATTTGTACTAATAAAAAAAGAATTCTTGCAATGACAACACTTTAGACCAGCATTCAGGACAGTTCGCGTTCGTTTCCCGGGTACTCTGATATTGATATTACGGAATTTTCCGAAGTCGCTACAAAAAGGCTTTCAGGACGCCTCCTTAATACAGACCATGGCCGCTTTACCCTCATATTCCTGATTCTCCTAGCATCTGGCTCTGTACATTATGACTCCTCTTTTGAAAAGGCATTAATGCATATTTGGATATAAAAACAACAGGAAATATTAAAATTCAGCTTTTTTTTTCATTTTTTATCTTAAGTTAATAGCAATCTCACTCTAACGTCACGTAACAGAATATGCATGAAATTTTCTTTTGTATTATTAAAAATCCCCGGGCTTATTAATAATGGACAAAGTGTTTGTATATATGTGAGGAAAATGATACAAGCCTGTTGTACATTAGAGGTCTGGCAATAAGTTGGGTATGACATCAACAACCAACAAATAACACTGTTCAGACGAAAAGATAATGCTCTATTTTTACAGATCAAAATAGAATATTGGTAACGTTACAGCATGTTTATGTTTGTGTTCACCAGTAGTGGAATTGTTAAGCTCAAAATTACGCTATATCTCACATTACTTCATCTACCCTGGGTTTTACCCATAACGTCTGGTTATTTCAATGATTCAGTGCAGTTAGCAAGATAAAATATTTCATTTATTTTGTCTTAGTAATTGCGCGATAATATCTATTAAGAGAATTTCAATATCACAGATNTAATTGCGCGATAATATCTATTAAGAGAATTTCAATATCACAGATATCATAAGTCGTTTACTATATCTATTTGTGCAATAATTATCTGAGATTTAATGAAAGAGGATAAATATTTCACCTTCACAGATGTTACAGGTTTTCGGTAACTCATAATTTCTGGTGATTCCAAATTTTGTTACATTTTTAAATTACTCTTTATGCAGCAGCCATTTATTAAGACTATTGGAAAACGTATGAACTGACATTAGGTATGGGCATCAACAAAAAAGAGTATGCCCAACACGTTATTATTTATTTTTTCTTTCCACTTTTTCAGCGGTTTGAATAAAATCCAATTCATAAAACTAGTTAATATGGAGGTTTCCCCTCGTCAAAAATTAGAATATGAATCTATCTCATTGTGAAACGGTCTCAGCAAACGTAAAGTGAGAAACTTACACAATTAGACTGAGCTCCACTTCTCCCTAAACCGAACCTTCCTTCAGCGTACCAATAAACCGTGTTACCTACACGTCACAATATAATAATACATAGTATGAATGTATTAAGATGTCGGTTGNAGCGTACCAATAAACCGTGTTACCTACACGTCACAATATAATAATACATAGTATGAATGTATTAAGATGTCGGTTGAGCTGGATAAATTGTTAAAACCATATCTGGGCACTATACATATTTTAATCTCAAATAGAATGCAAAATTGGAATTTAACCTTACGATAGAGTGAAAGGTGCACATAAAACAATGAAAAAAATTAAAAATGAATTCGATAAAGGCTATATAAACACTTAACATGTGAGCACCGCATAGTTACCTTTAAGAGACTTTTTCGTAACCAAGATAACGAAATGTGATATAAGGTTTTGTTGTGCAACTTTTAAGAGAGACTTGTAATGGCCATTTGAGATACTGTATACCAAAAGCATCTAATTTATTTTACAAATTTCAATACCTTTCGTAAGTGTGAAGGTTGAATAGATTGAAAAACTGGCAGAATCTTCTGTTGTGAAGTGCTTTGCACTCGTTGCAAGCCAACTACTGCAGCCTGGTGGCCAATTTAAAAAAAAAAAGGAAAAAAACATGCAAATTTCCTGAGGCTGCAGATGTTTCCACTGAAAAAACGCAGGGCACACTACTTTGGGAAGAGTGGTTAAGTAGTAAGACCTAAACCGCTGCTAAATGTTGTCATTTCCTTTTTTATTCAAAAGAGAAGTTAACGTCTTCCCATAATNTAGTAAGACCTAAACCGCTGCTAAATGTTGTCATTTCCTTTTTTATTCAAAAGAGAAGTTAACGTCTTCCCATAATCTGGCGCTGTGTCCAGGAAGGAAAGTCACTCACCATCAGGAAATTGATGAACAGGTATCATTACATAATAGCGGGATTGAAGAGGAAACGAACATTAAAAGGCTAGCATTATTACATAGGTACGTTGGAAGAAGGAAGAATGCGAACCCACCACCACAGAATAGTACTGAATAAACTGTTACTGTAAGGTGGTAGTTTGATTAATCGAACAGTCCTTGTAGCGTCAAATATGCGAAACTGAAAAATTTATGCCAGCAAAGTTTTGGAATTTTGGAATGAAACATCAATAACAATATATTTTAACAACTTTTTTAAGACCAAAAATTAGTTCCCATTATTATATGAATTACGGTTTCTAACACCGATGAGAAACCAATATTAAAAAGTGATATCCAAGGGTAAACACAAACAAAGATGATAGTTAATACGCAAAGAAATACTATCAGTTTAAATATTCGTTAAGACAGCAATGACATTTCAACACACAAATACCTTTGAAGGAGGTAAATTTATTCATTTTCTTATTTTAATACAAATAATGAGTTAAGCATCGGAAAGGCGAAAGCAAAGTGACATTTTGACAGAAGGTAAACTTTATACAGGATGGCAAATTAATAATATATTTACGAGTACCAATAAAATGACAGAATCAATCCAAATATTTTAGAGGAAATTGCTGAAGATTTCCATTTTCATGAAATCTCTGAGTGTTACTAAACCATATTAATGGTATTTATTAGAAATTAACTTTTCCTTCGCCTCAGAAAATAGTAGCAAGCATAGAATGGTCATAAACTAGGAAATCGCATTTCACAAAAAAAAAAAAGAGTTAACAAAATTGAGAATGTATGGCTTTTAGGGTATTCGTGGTAATTTAAGTAAAATTCTTGGAACTAATAAGACATTGCTGATCATTTCTTCGACGGCATATCTCACTACTTTCCTCGGGAAGGTTTCGTGCTTGGTACCTTATTTCAGTTTTCCAATTGTTCCACTCTGCCGTCCCCTCGAAACAGATTACACCTCAGAATAATCATATTTTCTGAAACAAAGCCAATACCCCAGATTTGAAAATGAGTGGAGCCCGGCTTGTGAACATTTTGTGAATTTCTACACTCAGTTTTTCTGCAGCAAAATACCGGTAGCATTCTTGCTCACAGTCTTTGCACTCGTTACCATGGCAATTGCCGCTACAGCACCTTCAAGCGGGCAGAAGCTAGGCCCGTGCGCCCGAGACTCAATACTCAATACAATAGCAAAAACTGATTGCTGTGTGCGACTGATAACAGCTAAGAGGGAACGCGGAAATTACGAATGAACGCCTACAAGCTCAAATTAAAGGTCCAGGAGGAACGATAATATACCGTAACTGAGATTCAACAACACGAGTTTCCCTAGACCGCCAGGTGATTTTAATGCAATATATGGTCAGATAATATCCTATATATTTTCCTTGCCTAAAGAAATTTTTTTATAGGTAAATTTTAAATAACTTAATATTACTTATTTTTCGTGGGTTAGATACCCTTGTGTACAAAAATCAAAGACGTTGACAGGTTTTCACATTTAACGCCGTGCAGCAGTGATTTGCATAGGTATAGGCTGTTCATGGTAAAGTGAGCACATTTAAGTCCCTTATTACATTTCCTTTCAACCATTTTTGTATCCTTTAACCTGCTTTTCAAATAAATATTGCCATCTATGTAATAAAAACAGTGTTTTTATTCCACCGGACTCAAAAGTTAGTGTGTAAGGCTACAATAAAATATATATGTAGACTATTATTCCAAATAAGAGGGCTTTCAAAAGTGCTCACTTAACCGTTAATAACCTTTATAATGCATACCATATTATCATCGATGTATGAAAGTAAGGGAAATGTTAGCATTACCGAGTAAGAAAAGAAAATTAATACAAAGGATGCAAAACCTTCATTAAAAAATGTGTTTGAAATAAAGGATATCAGAAGACATAAACATTCATGTGACAGGCGGCAAGCAAGAAAAATGCAGCTCTGACAGCGATGCAGGATGTGTGACGTATTTTCTTACTCAGTATGGAGTCATCAACGAGCTCTTGTGACATCTTGGTCCATTACTCTCGTAGCTCCAATCGCAGTAGTGGAATCGCTTCTGGCGGATGGCGATGTGCTGCCAGATATCTCCTAACAACGTCCCATACATGTTCGATTGTATTAAGGCCCTGGAACCATGTGGGCCAACTCATATGGCAAATATATTATCTCTATCAGCTTAGTGATAGAAGCTAAGCGATGAGTTGTAGCGTTGTTGTCCATGAAGAGAAACACAGGGCCCACAGCACCCTGGGAAAGACGCATGTGATGAAGGAGGACCTCGGTACAGTAACGGTCACCAATGACTGAAAATCCTTTGAAGACAAGGGGTTCAGCATTGACACCAAAAAATTATGCATCCTCAAACGAGAACTCCGCCATCTGCATACTAGTGCTTTTCGATAATGTTAGAGGAGGATAAAATATTACCCGGCGTTTCCAAATAGATAAATAAACGTCTGGAACAGCTAGAGGGAATAAATCGGCACTTATCTGTAAAAAGCACTCGACCCTATTACTAAGCTACCCATATTTCGTGTCCCCTACAGGAAACTCCGCCTTTGAAAAGTAGGCATCAATGGCACACATCACACTAGTCGCCGAGCAAACAAACCACCTGTGTACAGTCTCCTGGCAACAGGAAAACGCGATATCGGATGTACAACATTGTGCTGCATGTTTCTTGCGAATTCACTTGCGTTTTGTCGTTGATTTCTTCTCGCCTGTAAGACAATACACATGTCTTTCACCGCCGAGGTTGCTCATGTACGCCAAATCTTTGTTATGCTGTTCCTGTCGTTTCAAATTCCTTTCAAGCTCGTAAAATGATGCTATGTATGGTCCNCAAATTCCTTTCAAGCTCGTAAAATGATGCTATGTATGGTCCCGAAATCCTCAGTCACACTAGCCACACTTCAACGTTCTTCCGACTCCCAATGAATCAATTTCGGGTAAAAACGTCCATATGTTGTCTTCGGGTTAGTCTATTGGCCATATCAGTCATCATACAGCAACTTGACGTCGTTGAAGCCGACGTGCACTGTGCGAAAACTTGCACTCTGCAAAATATTCAACTACAGTGCTGAACGTACACAGCTCGTTACTCGTACCCTTCGCAAACAGTATCAGTATAACATGCTGTGTATATGGGCATTCTTTACCGTCTCAAAAACTGGAAACTCTCCTCATTGTTCTTTCGGTGGGTTTTGCCTGTTTGTTCTTCTGTTATGTTATTTTCTGCACTTCGTTCTTGATTTGTTATGTCAGTGCATTAAGTACCTGGAGCAAACAAGGACATGTACACCAATAAGTCCATATGGGTGTTGTAGAACAACCAGCCAAGTATAGTAAAAGCCAGTGGCATGCCCTTGTACTCAACTGCCNTAAGTCCATATGGGTGTTGTAGAACAACCAGCCAAGTATAGTAAAAGCCAGTGGCATGCCCTTGTACTCAACTGCCGCCTTGGAGAAAATCCACTAGATAAGCGCCCGTAGAGTTCGTAGTACGAAGCGAGGTGGCTGTTGTAATTTCCTGCTGCGTGATATTCGCTTCAAACAAAGTTAATATCACAGTAAACTGACAAGTAGTATAAATATTCATGAAGCATAGTGTTTCTTTTTAAAATACCGTATTAAATATTTGTCTATTTTAAAAGTGGTTAAAACACATTAGGTAAACTGTACCATAGTGCAAATGATTCCATTATGGCTATTGTATGAATGGANCACCACTAGATGAGCGCCAGTAGAGTTCGTAATACGAAGCGAGGTGGCTGTTGTAATTTCCTGCTGCGTGATATTCGCTTCAAACAAAGTTAATATCACAGTAAACTGACAAGTAGTATAAATATTCATGAAGCATAGTGTTTCTTTTTAAAATACAGTATTAAATATTTGTCTATTTTAAAAGTGGTTAAAACACATTAGGTAAACTGTACCATAGTGCAAATGATTCCATTATGGCTATTGTATGAATGGAAGGACGTACAGCCATAAGGCCAGTTGGGTTTATTAAGTCCAGTAGACACTATTGGTCTACACTCTTATAAAACTTTAAGAGTTACAATTTTTAACAATGTCCCACTATATATATCTCAGGTGAATATGGCATCACGGAAAGCTACGGTGACTGAAGAGTAGCAGGCAATGCCGAAGCGAGATGCATTGATGTAGAAGTAATCACAAAAAGCAATTTAAAAAGACAACAATGAAACACTGCGTGTGAAGAAAGCTGCTTCTGTCGTCCACATTCCAAGAACGACGTTGCATTATCATTTGAAAACCGATTCAACTGCCCGAAATATTGGTAGGCAAACTTACCTGTCAGTAGCTGAATACATTGAACTTANCGTTGCATTATCATTTGAAAACCGATTCAACTGCCCGAAATATTGGTAGGCAAACTTACCTGTCAGTAGCTGAATACATTGAACTTAGTGATAAAATTTCCCACGTGTGTGATAACGGCACGCCCCTCACAGCTCATCT
Organism: Clitarchus hookeri; assembly: GCA_002778355.1. NCBI lineage: Eukaryota > Metazoa > Arthropoda > Insecta > Phasmatodea > Phasmatidae > Clitarchus > Clitarchus hookeri. The sequence continues at coordinate 144,710 of NQII01005437.1, read as the reverse complement.
CTTACGACGAACTGTATTCACGTATTGTACAACGAACAATATAACACATCCTTTAGACCGCAATAAAGGCCTAGCAGGTAGGATATATTTACATCTTTTCCAAAAACGACATCGTGGCATTGCAAACGGGAAGGTTCAAAGTATGAACCCTGACCAANAAGCAATTTAAAAAGACAACAATGAAACACTGCGTGTGAAGAAAGCTGCTTCTGTCGTCCACATTCCAAGAACGACGTTGCATTATCATTTGAAAACCGATTCAACTGCCCGAAATATTGGTAGGCAAACTTACCTGTCAGTAGCTGAATACATTGAACTTAGTGATAAAATTTCCCACGTGTGTGATAACGGCACGCCCCTCACAGCTCATCTCTTACGACGAACTGTATTCACGTATTGTACAACGAACAATATAACACATCCTTTAGACCGCAATAAAGGCCTAGCAGGTAGGNCATCCTTTAGACCGCAATAAAGGCCTAGCAGGTAGAATATATTTACATCTTTTCCAAAAACGACATCGTGGCATTGCAAACGGGAAGGTTCAAAGTATGAACCCTGACCAATCTACAACAATAAATAGATACATAGCAAATGATCAATTTAAAATTTTTTACAGATTTTACTGAACAACCGTTAAATGGAAAGACTGCGGAGCTGATCTACAACATGCATGAAAAAGGTTCGAGACCAACGATTCACCATCAGTAGAATGTTTTGGCTCGCAGAGGAATAAAAAGGGTTCACTTTGTGGCTCCGGATCACGAGGAAAAAATAACAGTTGTGACGTGCGATAATGCAATCGGTACCGCCTTGTCTCCACATAATTCTTTTCAAAGAGTAACGACTTCAAACGAAGTGGTACAACAACTTATGCCTTTAGGAACAGTGATTTGTGTGTACGGTATGGGCTCTATGACGACATGATTTAAAGCTGACGAGAGACACATAACGTCCCATTCTTTGAAAAGTTTTGGCCACTTCTGTAACTGCACGAAACTTCGTCAGTGCATTTAGGACAATAGGGAGTATTTGCGAAATGCCACAGTAATATGCTGTAAATGCTGAGAGTGTAAATTACATTAGTTTATCAAAAGATCTGAGAACGAAAAGGAAACGTCTCATTAATCAAATAACTAGAATGGTTGAATTATTTAGAAGCGACACAGATCACTCTTCTTATGAACAGTGAAACGTGTCACTTACTGAGCTGCTGTCAACAAAATAATACAAGAGAACATAAGAGAACCGGATAAAAGTCCATATACTTTCGGGGGCAACATAGTCATGCTCCCATCATTCCAATACAACAAAAAGCCCAAAACCATATCTTATAAGGGTAAAAGGAAAACTAATGTAAATGACAAAGGAAAAAATATGTATAAGACACAAAGAACACGCAAGATGCTAAGACAGCCATCAAACCACAAGATTCAAATAAAGTGGGAATCGCTTGAGGATTTTGTTGGTCCCATCACAAGCGGAACGAAAGTAACGAAGGAAAGCTCGTATTCCTCCGTCTGAGAAACTGATAATTAAACGANGGTCCCATCACAAGCGGAACGAAAGTAACGAAGGAAAGCTCGTATTCCTCCGTCTGAGAAACTGATAATTAAACGACATTTTTTGTGTAAAACATGCCTAAGACTTTCCATGATACATGTTTTGGCTTTACTAAGCGAGACAATATAGTTAAGTGTGAAAGCTCAGAGTGCTTCAAATCAGATCAAATGTTTGTAAACAGGGTGGCCTTTTTGAAAATCTTACGAGTGTTATGCTTATCTTCGTTTTGGGACACAGGATTTCAGGAGTAGGAGGTAGGAGTTTACAGCCATCTTGGATGACGTCACAGGCGCGGCCGGTTGCCATGTTCATCTCCCCCTTTCACACTCTCCCAAGACATGGCCGCCCATTCCAGCAACCCTTAACTCTAGAAATAATTTTAATAAAATAGGTTCCTTAATAAAAAATTATTTAAAAAAAAATATTTAAAATATTGGCCCATTACATTGGATTTATAATAAATACATCGGTTTAGACTGCCGCTCCAAATAGTATTTAAATTTTTCTATTGTCTGGAGTAATGTTGCATAGAAATGATTTTTAAAAAAATTTAATTATTTTAGCCTGCACTTTTTTGTACCCAGTGCATCAGGGAATTTTTTCATCTTCGCTCCCCCACCCCCCTCCGTNAAGTGCAATGTTTGCATTTTCACAGGTCTGCACCTGAGTGGTGTCAGGTAACTGCACACATGCAGGTGTATGTGCTTCAAATTCGTTTTCGCACCTTCACGGTGTCGGATGAACTTGAGGTCTCCACAAAGGAGTGTTGGAATTTTCACAGATCTGCAACTTTGCGGTGTCAGGTAACGTCACACGTACATGTGTATGTGCTTGAAAGTTGTTTTCGCAACTGCTCGGTGTCAGATAGACTAAATCAGCACCTGTTCATACATTGGAAGAGCTGTGTTAGCTTTTCTCAAAGCTAGCTATCTCCAATCCTGTAAAATTGCATATAAGGACAGACAAGAAAAAATTTGATGTCAATTATTGTAAAACGTGTTTTTATTTTAAATAAATACACGTGCATAACATTGCTTTATAATATTCGTAGTTCCTATTTAATAATATATTTCTCATCGACCTAGGAGTCGTCATACTTCGAGTGTCCGAGGCACCTCGTGTACACATGTCCATCATATCGTTTCAGAAACTTTTAAACCAAATAAACATCGGGAATCTTCGTGGGCTGGATCTCCTCTGCTTAAAATCCTCCAACGATGGGTTCACCATGCAGGTCTTCAAGGTAATATATGCCTGGGTACCAATGCCTTTCCGTCTCCACCTAGTACAATTCCGCAGACCAGTTGTGACGATAGGCCTTGTGGAAAATGCTATATTGTTTTGAGATATGGAAAAGGTCACCGATTTTGGCTTTAGGCTTGTGAGTGTCCCTGTTCGCCGGAATAGCATACACATTCCGAAGCAGGGAGTCGTCATTGACGTCTTCGGGCTTCTTGAGAGAGCTAGAATGAACGATAGAATTATACTCGTCGACAAGGTTCGGCAGTAGCTCAAGCCACTTGTAGTTTCCATTCGCCATGAAATGTCAAAACATTTTGGTTTACAGATTTCGGTGAAAATGGTCGACGATGCTAGGCTTAAGTCCAGGGTACGTGAAATAGTGATATATGCCTTACCTTTTCATCGGTGCACAGAGAGTAGAATTAAAATATTCTTCACCATCGTCGGTGTGGAGATTTTTCGGAATGTGTCCTCTCACATTAGCCATGGCCTTGGTGATGCCACATGCTTTATTCGATTTAAGTGGTATGGCCCAGGCACACACAGAAAACATTCCTTTTACAGTAAAATTGTAGTAATGGCCTTTATTCTCACAAGCAAATTCTTGCATTTCGATCAGGTAGGATTGGTAAGTATCGTCCAGCCCTTTCATATCGTACTTTCTCTGATGATAATTCCTTCTGGCTGACCTGTGCAAATCCCCGGTAACAGCATATATCGTCATCTCACAAGGTATCCAGTTTCAACGAGTTCTTCGATAATGGATATAATGTTGTTGGTGTGCAAATGGTTGCTCACAGACTGCAAGGCGACCAGCAGCCGTAGTCTATCCACAGGTTTGTTCGGATTGTCCCAAAACATATAATCTATCTTGCATTTTGCATCGATCTTCTGCAGCAGCAGACCCAATACAATAACTTCGACGAATCGTGGAAACAGTCCCAGGATAATGCCGAATATTGCATATGTTGTGTCCTTAATTCACAGTGTAGATGGGTTATCGTTCATGTAATGAGCACGACTAGGCCCTATGAGGCGATGTTACTTACACAAATCCAGATCGGTATAGTGTCTGGGATGCCTTCGAAATAAAAGTTCAAACAGACCATACATCATTTTCAACTTGCGTTTTCCTATCTGCATCACATCTCCTAAAAAAAAATTACTACCATGTTTCTGAGACACCATTTTTCAAAGTGGTGTAGCAAGCCTTACATCTTGTTGCTGTTTCGATCGGACTAGAAAGCAATGTAATGCCCAACCAGGGTGACCACCTCTAGTCCACGCTCAGGTGTTCGTTTACGTTCTCGCACATGCAGCAAATTGATAAGTGGCAAATCGTCTTCGTCCCTAGTTATGCCCCCTTCCAATTTGGGCAGTTTCGGATTTTTTTTTTCGTTCATGCATCGGGGTTGGTACTTCCATCTTGATTTCGTGTTTCATATCGGGCCGAGGCACAGCTTCCTCCTGACATTGTCGACCAAGTTAATCGAGAAGGCTGGTTATTGGCTTGTAAGCCTATTCCCTTCGATTCTCGAGAGCCAGTCTGTAACTTTTCTCGAGTAGATATTGCATGCGAGAAGCATGGATGGCCCACTGCTGCTAAGTCTGCAGTTCGGTCCGGTCCATCAACATTGATGGAATGGAATAAACACACAACCACACAGGTATATACACATATATGTTGTAATCCTCGTTCCTGCACAATAAGACATCGTTAAACTCTGTGAATGTCATGTCCATACTGACGTAGTCATCGTACGCATGCCAAAATTGGTATCGTCCATGGAAAATACCATGAGAAAATTCATACTATCACACAGTAACTGTTTTAACATGCGCGAATAAGTTTGACACAAGTGCACACAGTCCATGTACGCATGCCATCCCATGCTAAAGTTCTCCTGGATGCAAGTCTGTTTCTCACATGAAACATCGTAAAATAAACACTGAGCTTGGCAATGATTTACTCGGTAGCACAACGGCCTCATTATCACTGCAAGTAAAATATTTCACACCATCCACGGCCGGCAGTAATCGCGCTAGATGCAGGTTGTTCAGTTAATGAAGAGATTTAGAGTAGAGAGGTAAATTTTTGGAACCTAAGTCTATTTGATTCCTCAAAATAACCCAACAGGATGCACATCTTGCCACATCCCGACGTTCTGCAAATCAATTATCTTACGATACTGGGCAACAGAGTGCTGTGATGTGCATCATGTGAGGTTTCGACATCTTCCTTGGTGATGTGATCTAGAATACTTACAACTTGCTTGATTATCTCCATGATACTGAGAAGAAAATGTATAAAGGTCGGTTATATATCGATACATAGCACAGTAGTATGTGATGAATGATACAAGAAATGTCAAATCTGGAACAAGGATCGTTGATTCAATGATAAACAATCTTCCTATCGAGCTGCACATTACCGGATACAGACTCTGCGGGCTGGGAACCAAATTATCTAAAAGGCAGGCATGTCACGATATGGGCATCAATATGCTGGATGAGGCATGCAAGTGTTACAATATCGCCTATGAAGAGCACAAAGTTCTGCAAGCCAGACACTAGGCAGAGAAGATACTCGCGCACAGGGAAGACGAAATACATTGCGCACTGGACACTCGACTAGGTGAAAAAATAGCCACATGGGGTATTTCCAACCCGATGAAAGCCAAGATGAAGATGGGTATGGGGACAAAGAAATCGAGACTTTCATCCAAGAGGAGAGGGAAGAAAAAATTGAGAGGATTCCTTCCCGCCTTAATGCCTGCCATCGGTGCTCTAGGCTATTAGCTGGGGCCGTAACGAATAGCGTTAGCATGGTGAAACGAGCCTCGAACGAACGTAAGCAATTGGAGGAAAACCGCAGCCCCAGCCATAAACTGGAAGCCATTGCCATGGATAAGAAAATGTTGGACTATACATGCAATGGCCCTACTGAGGAGGAGGTGCGAGAAAGAAAAAAGTGTCCCAGCAGGAAGAGGCACAAATGAAATCTCTACCGAAACTGTTGCTCACTTACGTGAATTTGGAACGGTTTGCATGCAAATTAAAGATACCTGATTTTAGTGATGTGTTCATGCGAGATGCTTCTCCCCCTAAACCCAAATGTGAAAAACAGGCCGTAATCAATCTTGACATGGCAGCCGGAACTGTACACAAAGAATAAATTTGTCAAACATGGCAAACGTGCAGTATAATATGAGAGTTTCGGTAATTTGCATCCATCACTCGAACTGTGGCATTACCTGAAACATTTCATGCTCACTTACACCTACGAGATCGAGCAGCTGACGAACATGTGGAACTGCTGACAATTGTGTCTTCGCTTTCTGATGCGGTGGAATATGAAAAAATCGTAGGTGAATCATCGTTCGTTTACTATTTATACAGAAGGGGCTCGCACCTCTATTCCCCAGTCAGTATGTCGGAGTCCATCATTCTAAGTGGCAAGACATCAAAACTGAGGGTGACGTTTTACCTGCCCTTGGAGCTGGAAGGTGAGTGAGTCGTCGTACTTACGGATTTTCAAACTTACAACTCAGAGTCCAGAATCGAAGAAAACGTGAATTCTGCATTCCGGTACATAGTGTAAGAAAATGTGATGGAAATCATCACTCCCACTGGCGCATACAAAATAAAGGACTTCGCCAATTCCATCAAGAATGCCATGCCATCGGACGTGTCTTTCGAACTATGCGGAAACCCAAACACGCTAAAGGCAGAAATATTTTGTAGTGCTGATATCGATTTCACCGAACTGGATACCATCGAGCCAATGCTGGGGTTCGAGATGCGGGAATCTACGATGCTGGTTTAACTCACGAATCGGCGCCACCAATGGACATATATACAGTGAACAAGATATGGATAAAATGTGATATAACGAGCAGCTGCAAAATAAATGGTAAAATCCGCAATATGCTGCACTAGTTTGCATTGATGAACAGTGGTTCAAAATAGGAATCTAGGTGGACAAAATTAATTTCTGATGATGTGTTAAAAAAACAGAATTCCTATGGAAAGTTATCACCCAAGCCACCCAGCACACTAAATCAGAATTATAAGTGATTTCCGGGCACTTACTTGCAAGATCAGCAGCCTCGAAATCACCCCAACCTCGAAATCACCCCAACCTCGAAATCACCCCTTTTGGGATAAGCAGCTCCGCCGCGGACACCAGTTGTGTAAATATCTCTGAAACAAGCATGTGGTTACCAGTGTGTGCGCATACAGTGTCTCTTCAAAGCTATGGATACAACAAATCATGGTATGTACTTTATAAATTTCCATAAAATATTGCGAAAGAGAGTATTATTTTAATTTTCATCATTGCTGATTGTTAAGTTAGTGTTCAAATAACATTAAATTATTAAATATATAAAATTATATGAGATATGCGAAAAACCATATATGGCTGGAGGAAAACTTTGACTTCCCGGAAGCCATCAGTAGTTTTGATTCGAGTTCGGAATAAATGGTGGAAAGTGTTTCTTCAAGAGTCGGACGTCCAAAAAATAAATGTGAATAAAGCAATGGAAATTATAAAAGATGGAGGGTTCAGTTTTTGCTGGAGACCACAAAAAGCGAACATCTGAATTTTCTACTTCAACCAGTCTACAAGCTGAAAGAAGAAGAGATGCTTCTGAATTGTTTATAGAAATGACAACATGTTTTCCAAAAAAACGAAAGAGAATAAAGAAAGCATTTCGATTGCCTAGAAAAACATGCATTTCTTACATTCCTGATGAAGCACTAGCGCTGTATGTCGACGGGAAGTTAACTAAGTACTAGTACACCTTAATTCATTCCCAAGCAAAAGCTAGATATTCCAACATTTACACAACGTACCATGCTTTTCCTGTAGCCAAGAAAAATCTACCCGAATTAAGCTTCTAAGAAAATAACAGACAATTCTGCAGAAGTGTGGTTACAGACGTTACAGGATCACACATTTCAGAGGCTTGCAAGTGTTGTCAGAAACAACTAAATGTGCTAATATTGCAACTGGAACCTCACTTACAATTATTTACAAATGGGGATATGATGGAAGTTCAGGCCATAGCACTTATAAACATAAATTTGCCAAAAGTGCTGAAACTCGAAATGATTCCGATTTGTTTGCAATATCAATAAAATCACTCCAACTTTCATTTTCTTCTGGAAAAAGTGAAAACATTTTATGGAAAAATCAACTGCCTTCATCAACAAGGTATTTCAGGCCAGTCAAACTGATGTTTTAAACAAACGAAAGTATTGTGTGTAAAGGAGAAAAATAGTATTAATGAAGAAATAAAACTTTTATCAGCAACAAAATTGGCAGTTGCAGGGAAGCAGCTGCAGGTAGAACACAAGTTAATAATGACAATGGTGAATGGTAAAGTTTGTAGTTCCATTTCTGATGTGTCCGTTCAGAGGTTCTTGGTGTGTGGAGCTGGTCCCAAAGAAATTAACAACATGCTTCCAGTTTCTATGGCAAAGCCTCATGATGTTACTAATTACGAATTTGTGCTGTCTACACTCCATGCTTGGATTTTTTTTTAGTGTCTCCTTCACATTGCATACATACAAGATGTAAAGAAATGGCAAATAAGGGGCAAAGAAGACAAAGAGAAAGTAAAGAAAATAAGTGACGAAATGTTACGTAAGTGTCTGTTTGCTGAAGGTTTATTGATTTATATGCCAAAACATGGAAGCGGCACCAGTAACTATGGCAACACAGCAAGACTTTTTTCATGGATGCATCAACTTATTCATACATCACGGCATAAATGAAGAATTAATTAAATGGTTTGCAGCAATTCTCAGTGCCATTTCAAGTGGTTATAACATTAAATCAACAGATTTTTATGCAAATGCAAAAGAAACTGCAACATTGTAAACTGAACTGCACCCGAGGTATTGCATGTTAGCTAGCGTACACAAGCTACTAATACACAGATGCGAAATCATAGAACAAGCATTGTTGTCTATTGGACAGCTTTCGAAAAGGGTACGAGAAGCCCGCAATAAGGACTGCAAGAGGTTTCAAGATAGCCATATTCGCAAATTTTCAAAATAAAATAATATAAAAGATTTGTTCCACATGCTGCTCATTACTTCCAACCCTGTAATTTCAAAATTTACAAAAATTCCACAACGTAAGCATGGGAGATTGGTATCAGGAGTGTTGAGATTGCTCGAATGTCCATTAGGTTCAGGAAGTTCCCATTCTGAAAGTGGAGGAGAATCTGCATCCGACACTGAATAACATGCATGCTACAACTACTTTTAACAGTTGCAACAACCAGAAAAACCAAATTTTGACGAAAAGTTCACATTTTATAAATTAAATGCTCATCAAATTTAAATGTTGGTAAAAATAAAAGCCTACAATTCTAATTAATAATAACTAAAATACTGCATTTTATGTAAGCAGGTACTTTGTAACCATTCATTTTCAACTATACAAACAGATTACATCAATTATCACAGATATATTTAGGGTTTTGGTAGTTTATTGACCAACTAAATTTTTTATGGATTAAAAAAAATTAGGCCCTAATGTAAACATTCCAAGTGTTTGTCGTTCATATAATGATTGAATGAAAGAATATAAAATTGTTTGTTATACGAGATCAGAAAATCTGTATCACAAAAAAAGATCGTGTTAATTTTGCTATATTTTATAATTTTTTCTTCGCACATCAAAATTAAGAGAATCAATTACTTAAAACAATGTTTAATTTGTGGATTCTGATTCTCATGTGCATTCAAAATAAATAACTTTAAGTGGAATATTTGTTATTGTTTTAGAAATAATTTCATTTAGTTGCAGTATTTTCCCTACTGTTAAATAATAACAAATTTTTATCAAAATACTTTAGTTCTTCTAATTTTTGTGTTTTTTCAATTGATATGTATATATATAATGAATAAATATATACTATATATTTAATAGTTTCCTACTTGAATAATTCTGTCCAGCTATATTCTCATTTTGAACCACTGTGCTATGGCTCCACCAGTTTATAAACTGGTCGAAGTTCCGAAGAGCATAATTTACGTTCCTGTGATCGCGAAGAGCGTGCACAAAGTGATCTTGACGATTGTCGATCAGGACGATAAGCAGATAGACTTCAGAAACGAAGAAATCACTCTGTGTCTGCACATGAAACGATGGGATTGAGTTTTGCTAGGCGTACCATGCATAAAGTTGAGCGCATCACCCAACCTCAGACCAGTAGAGCTTGAGACAACGTCGTGCTAACAGGCGCAAACGAGCAGTTTCTACGTAGTGGTGGCACACCTAATCAGCATCCGTATTATATGTANCCGTCGTGCTAACAGGCGCAAACGAGCAGTTTCTACGTAGTGGTGGCACACCTAATCAGCATCCGTATTATATGTAGGAGGAAGAAAAGTCGATGTGCTCTCATTTATTCGAGGCACAGTGGTCCTATTGTCACGATGGCAATGTTCTGTCCTACGAACATTTACACAAGCACCAAGCTCAACTATGGAAGCATTGAATATAATTTCATCGCGGAAGATGGATACGAGCACATCTACACCGAGACCTACGATGGCAACAGCATGCAGCATTACCATTTCGCGCGTTTTCCAGTCGTCTACGAACCAACGCAGGTTCACGTGGACTGACCGGCAGTATTACTATATGTATAATAGCAGCTGCAAGTACAAACGAAACACGTCCAGATGTTGAATTACGTGAGCAAATCCACTTTGTTTTACGACAAAGCCCGGTAAAAAAAATTAAGATTATGCCTATTGTAAACAGTGGATTTTTTTTAGGCTGTGTTTTATGTCAGTTACGCTGTGATAGTTAAGACATTTTTGATAGTCAACCCTTACGGATGGTTGGAAATTTATCATAAATACAGTTCCATTATGATATTTTATTTATAAATGAGACGTATTACTTTAAATTGTGGATTTATTATTGAAAGTTTTATTATATAATATTATTGGTAAATTTCCATTTAACGAAAAAATTAAATTACTATATCTCATTAGAAAGTGATTTGTGTTTCGTTCGGCATGTGCGTGCATGTGAATAAACCAAATAGCATTAGTTTTTCTTACAGACGCGACGTTTTAATACGGAAGAGATGCACGGCGTCCAAGACCGCACAGCGGCGGTTATCGTTACTCGCACTCAGCACTGTGGCCCCCTGCCAACAACCTCTCTTCATATAGCCGTAGCCAGCGCACTACACTCGTTAACCCCACCCCTTTTTTTTAGGGTATTCGTGAGAAAACCACTTACAGCCTCCTTGGCCGGGCGGCACGGACTGCAGCGGCGGCTGTCGGTCTGCGCGCGTTATGTCACTGTAAATAAAGAAAAGTGAGTACTTACTCTCTGTACCGTAGAAGGAAGCTGAGGATATAACCGCGGATCGCAGAATACTTCTAACGATGCTGATAAGAGGACGCAGAAAAATTGCAAACCACGGACACATGTTCTTATATACTGTTCGGCCCTCCCCCCGTCAGCCCCCCTTCCCCTCCCNATAATACCTGCGATATTCCCGTCTTTTACCAAAAAGCCTTGACGAACACCTGCGGCCCTAACCTTTGATACGGTCGGTTATAACCGGATTCTTCCTAATTCGCACGCGGTGCATATTTCAAGCTCAGTTCGCATTCACTTGGCTCGGGATCGACAACACTCGACCCCTTCCTTTCCCCGCATTGGCGTCTAGATGAAAGACTGTTATGACAGGTGTGTCTGTCTTGCGATCTTTCTAAGGGCCTCCTGGCAGTTTAATTTTCTTAAAACGTCGAGCTGAATACAACCTTTTTTCATTAAATATTGTTTTTTCTTAAACAAAAACGTATTAATATAAGCATTTTTTTTACAAGGTCTTACCTGGAATGCACAATCGAATTATACTAATAAATGAATATATACATTTATTTTCATTGACAATTCTATTTCCAGTTAAAAGTGCGATTGGAACTTTTAGAAATCCAAGGTAGTGGGCCGGAATTATTTAATTTTTACACATTTTTTAAATTAAAGAAACCACCCCGATGCATTGGATACCGAAGTAGAAAAAAATTGGAATTATGATATGCAGCGATACTCTAAACCGATATAATTATTAAAAATGTAAGGTGGCCCGGCAATACTTTTCATTTTTATTGAAAAAATATTTTAATTTAAAAACTTTGTTATTAAAATTATTTCTAGGGTAACGGATCGCTGGAATGGTCGGCCATGGTGTTGGGAGGGGCGAGAGCAGAGATGAACAAGGCCGCTGGCCGCGCCTCTGACGTAATCTAAGATTGCTGTAAACTCCTACAACTTACTCCTTAAATATTGTGTACCAAAACTGAAATAAGTATAGTACTCTTACGATATGGTGTCAAACCTTTGGCATATGAATTTTACAATATTCGGTGTTTAGGTATTTGATAGTTTTCAGATTTTCTAAAGGTAATTTGCCCAGTGATGCAAAAACATTTTTCTTAAACATTTTTTTTTTATGTTTGTGAACATTTTGTTATAACAGGTGCAGTGTGTTGCAAAAAAAACTGGATGATATATTTAAACATTTTTATGAATGCATATTCAATATAAAATAAAAATATGTTTGAATTTTCGTGCTTTACTTGTGTGAAGTTCAAATTAGTGCACCATTTAAATATTTTTGTAAGAAGGGACCACGGTGGCTGAGCGGTTAGCCTGCTCGCCTCCCACCAGGGCGATCCGGGCTCAATCCCCGGCCTAGCTACTCCCAGACTTTCGCAAGTGGNGGCTCAATCCCCGGCCTAGCTACTCCCAGACTTTCGCAAGTGGGTATCGTGCCGGATGATCTTCATTCGCTTAAATGTTAAAAGTCTGAACATAGATTTCTAATAGGATCATTATGTTTACTTTAGGAATATAAATTTTATGTTTATTATTTATACGTTTAGACATAACATTCTGATATTTATGTAATAAATACATCGTTGAATGNTCGCAAGTGGGTATCGTGCCGGATGATCTTCATTCGCTTAAATGTTAAAAGTCTGAACATAGATTTCTAATAGGATCATTATGTTAGTTTAGGAATATAAATGTTATGTTTATTATTTATACGTTTAGACATAACATTCTGATATTTATGTAATAAATACATCGTTGAATTCTTTTAATTGTTTTCACATATTTGTGAGTAAAATCAAATATATGCTAAAAAGGACTCGTAATCTATATCTAATTGACGTGAATAACCATTCCACGATAAGACGCTTATGCAGGTAGGCCACTAAACCATTACGCCTCCACGGGGGCTGTCTCCATCATCCAGACCGACAATATTTATAAACAATAAACAAGAAGTTATCGATATAACAAGTAGTTATCAATATAAATATTAAACATACTTTCCTCTACGTCTATGAAAATAATGTTGATGACAGACTAGATGGTAGGTAGGCCTTCATATCTCACTGACAGCGATAGCATTGGAGATGGAATCAGAAACATATGCAACGATAGTGAGATAATCACAGATACACGCGAGCCTTACCCGGAACTCGAACCTGGAAACATTCGTTGCTTCAGCTGACGTGTAACCAACCGTATTGAGAAGTGAGGATATGGATCATCAACCTTTGTTGTAAGTATACAATTGTTTTGGTAGAAAGTGTTTACTAACCTGAAATATTTACAAAGCTGTCGTTTCGAAAACAAAAGTGCAATTCACTTTAATTACTTCAGTTTACATGGCGACTGTTGCACTATCTGTGAGAATAAGTTGGTGGGAATCGATTGATTGGTTCCCGAGATGCGGCATAAACTTTATTTCTCCTTTGGTGCTTTAATACAAAATACCTAAAAAAAAAAATACGTGTACAGGTATACACTGTGATTCTATTAGATGCTCTCACCGTGCACAGATTGTTTAAATTTTGTTAACTCGTCCAATACGTATGACCAAAATATAAGTATTATTTTCCAGAAGTCATTATGAAAATTGGTGTTTGTTGCATTAAAATTTTGTTATTTTAAATAGCTTACTGGAATATTTATTATGTAAAAAATTTTGCGGGAATTTGTTAAATGGTTTACTATATAAATTATGAATTTTTCCATTTGATCACCTGGCACGTTCTTACAAAAAGGCGGAAAAAGAGGATTTCTGTAGTCTTATTTGATGCTTCTAAGGGATACTGTCAGTATGCAAAGTTTTGTTGAATTTTGTTAAATTGTTTGTGAGATATCTCATATAAATATAAAATATTTATACTGGGGCCTTAAAAATGTCTGATTCGTGTAAAACATGTAAGTTAACGCTGCCTAGGATTGTACTTCTTTCGTGTACAATTCGGTTAGAATATTGGATAACGAGATATAGGATAAAATATTTGATATTCATAGCTTGATTACAATTAATTCACCGAGCAATCATGTTTGTTTCACGGTCCACGCCAATGTTTGATAATGGAATAAAACACTAAGAAATCAAGTTTAACAGGAAACAAAGTGGAAGCCATAAAGATTGAAATAATTTTTAACTCATGTCATCCAGTATTAAAAATGTGTGTATGTAGATAAAAATGCTCAAGTCTCTTATTCATTTGAAGTAAGTTTGCTTAGAGCATAGCGCTTGGTCGCAAGCAATCTAGGTTAGAATCTCGGTCGGACTTCTAAAACTAATTTTCTGTTACCAAAACATTTTAAAGTACGTAGACTTTAATAAATATTTAGTTGCATCAATTAAATATTATAGTTGGAATAACCAAATACGAACATCCAAATAATCTAGTTTCAACAACAAAATAAATTTTGTTGCTCCTATACAATTAATTTATTTCTTTGCACGAAAAAAACTTTGCTTGTTTCAACAAAAAATTTCCTCAATGAATATAGTAAAAATTGAGAAATTAATGCTTAGTAAAATTGGCTAAAAACAACAAGTTAAGAGATTTATGCAAAATGTTTCATTTGCAGTTAAAAAAAATTAACTGAGTCTAGCTTGTATTGCGTATGCTTAAAAATGTTACACAAATGCAATTTAAAGACGTGGATCCAGATTTCCTTTTTTTGTTAAGAATTATAAGTTTTTGACGTAGGGCCTATACTGAAAATGCTGGCCCAAAATAAGATATGTCGTTTACAAGATGACCTATGTTTTTTCATGTGACTAGTCATATTTCAAACCGGCAGCTATAGAAAGAATGTCAATAATGTAGGGACCAAATTTATATTTTCGCTTAGTGACTAAATTATTGAATGCATACAGAATGGTTACAGTGCGTGACAAGGACCACAGCAGTGCAAATATGTTTAACTTGTATATGATGACCTAAACACTTATAACCTGATAGCAAAAATTCCAAGCCATAACCATTGTCCGATAATTAATCCACAAAAAAATTATTTCTGTTACCACAGTCATCAACATATGTTCTTATATTGGTTTTTATAATTATTGGAGCTAGAAGATTTGAAGAGGAAGGCCAGTGTTGTTGTAATATCCAATTTTCGAACCTAGTTAAAATAATTGAGCGTTTAAACTGAATTATAACACAACTCAATGTTATGCATTGGAGGAAGGAAGAAGAGCAGTTGAGAATGGAGTTTTTACATGTCAAATGTACTGCTAAATTGAAACCGAAGCCGTCAGTTCACTTTGTAACTGAGTATTACCTGCTTAGATCGACTTTGCTACCGCATTTGTGTAATATTATATACTTGACCAATTCCAATGTTGTAGATTGCATAACTCCATCTGTCTGCTCACTTGGTAAGCATTGGCTGAATTGCCAACCACCAAGACGTGAGTATAGTTCCCGGCAGACATCTGGGCACGCGAGTTCCTTCATGCTTGTAAGTCTGTAGCCAGTCATCTGACGCAGCCACAACAGAACGACTCGGCAGCATGCTCCCAGTCTTAAGTCATCGGTGATAGCAATGAGGACACGCCACCTGATGTTGGTGACAGCCGATACACTTTCTCCTTCTGAGACTTGCCCAGACAAATCCACGGCGCTATAGCTGTAAGAAAAATGGCACTTTCTCTTTCACATTACGGAATCAATATATATTTCAGCTACGTGATTTAATGCAGGTAATTATTTATACTTACTCTTTAATGGATAAATTATTTATGTTTTCAGTATTTTTTCAATGTTTTGACACATGGTGACAATTCAGACATACCCACGTCATCCAACAAAAATATTTGCAAGCTGCTAAAGCATGCTGCTGCCGCTGATGAATATGCAAAATATTGTATAATTATAGACCGTAAAAAAATTCACTCCATAATTCTAATTACCCTGTGTGTGACATTAAAACGAATCATACATCAGAGAAACTATAATTAATCGCAATCATACCGTGAACCGACAAGCCAGCCAATGATTTGAACTTTACCACTGGCAATGTAGGCCTATAACTCTACTGTCAATTCGTATTGGATAAATATTATTATATGTTTTTATGCTCTTACACATGACACCTTATAGCTGCGTGTGTTTGAAATCTTTGAAATAATGAATCGGGGAAATAAACGTCTCCCGTGATGATGAAACTATAATTTTGTAAAATAACCAATAATAAAGAGTACTTTATTAGTTTCTCGTTGAGACGAAGTAAATGGATGAAATTATGGCTAGGTTATACAAGCGCAATAACTTTTTATCATTTTAAGATGGTGCCGAGTTCGATGTACAGTGTTAGACAACACGTGTTTGTTCATAACATTCACGATATTGTTTCTGGAAATTTTTTTGTAGCGGTGACTGAAAAATACCTTTGTTACAGTCAGATATACATGGTTCGTTTGACTGCGAACCCGGAGCCTCAGCTGCGTTGCAGAATACACGGTTTTTACGAGACGACTGTACGTTCATCGTATGTACTGATATATGAAAAGAAAATACACTTGAGACGAGGTAGGTTGACTACTTTTCAGACAATTCGCACATTAAAAACCACATTTTCGAGCTTCCCTGAATAGCTAAAAATTGCTTTTTCATATGGCGTTATCGGAAACACTCTTATTACATGGTCATGTAATAAACTTTGCTATTAACTTTACATTTATAAAACGTGAGGGTCAGTACTTAAAATCCCAAAATTGCCTACTGAGAAAAACTATTGTTTTAGTATACCAAATATGTGTGTTTGCATGGCGTTTGTTTCAGATAGACGATATTAAGTAGGTGCATCCTAGTCTAAGTTCCTCAAAATGAATGCAATTTTGTTCCAATTTTTTAACATAATAATATACGAGCGCAACGTTTAAAACAAAAAAATTGTTTGCAGCAACCAAGGATAATGTTGGCGACACTAATCCCTTTGGTTAATTTTGGCCGTCTTTATTGTTGGCTGAGCACGTTTAAATAAATTGGCAATTTTTAAGTTACAAGTCCGTGCACGAGGTTGTCTTGAGAATGGCTGATGAAATAATGAAGATAAATGTTGGGTGATCGGGATTTCAATAAAATTATAAGAGTATTTTCAGGTAATTTAACTGATTAATATTTTATTGCGGGGTTTGTAAACAATTATTGTCATGTTGTTTAGGTTTACATGTTAGATATGTACGCGAATTTCTAGCCTCGGTATGTATCTAAGATAAATATTGAGTTGTTTATACACTGAAGAGCCCAAAAAAATTAATCACCTGCCTATTATCGTGTAGGACCCCCCTAACCCCTCCCTCCCTCCCCTTCTCTACGAGCGCGCAGAAGTGCCGCAAGACAACGTGGTATGGACTCGACTAATATCTAAAGGTATGCCGGAGGCAATTCACACCATGAATCCTGCAGGGAAGTCCACAAATCCAAACTGCGCCATTTTGAGAAAGGGTTGCACGTCTGTAACATTTAATGATTCTCGTCAGTCGTCGTTTGTCCCGTTCGTTCACGATCTTTTTTCGGCCACATCGATGTCGAAGATGTGACGTTTTACCGGATTCCCGATATTCACGGTACACTCGTGAAATGGCCGTACGGGAACATCCAAATGTTATCGCTACCTCGGAGATGCTATGTCCCATCTCTCGTGCTAGACTATAACACCACGTTCAAACTCACTTAAATTTTGATAACCAGCCATTGTAGCAGTAGAAACCGATCTAGCTACCGACCGCATCGCGTTACTCAGATTGGTTCCATACCTCTGTTATTTGCATACGCACACCTCTACCAGTTTTTTTGGCTCTTCAGTTGAATAATTGCAAGTAATTCAGCTGAATAATTAGACACTGTGTAAGTATTGGAATGTAGATAAAATCTTTGTACATGGATCACTCTTATCACCTTGTGTTTAAACATTTGTGAGCTGTATAATAACGAAAATTCAGATAATTATGGCACATTGAATAATACTGGAATATTTTACTCTAAGTTTATAGCAGTTTCGTGGCGGCACTTGTACAAAACATGTTCAATAAAGAGTCCGTGTCTCGTGGATAACTCTACACAAAAAACCAACCCACATAACCTCAGGAAACTGTAACGTAATATAAAAAAAATATTTATTGTGGGCAACAAAATATTTTGTTGAGACAACGGAAGATATAGTTGGCTAGAAATAATTTGGTATAGGTAAAAAAATATTTTGTAGGAGTAAAGAAATATTTTGTTCAACCAATAAAGCCAAATGTCTGTTGCAAAAAATACTTCTTTTTGTTTTAAAAACAAAACATCGCATTGCCCTTATAAAAACAAATTATTTCATTTTGGCAAACAAATTTTGTTTGAAATCCAAGTTAATTTTTTCTTAACACAGAGGTACAACGGGAAGGATCACTGCACGCCAGTTCAGAAATGTTTCACGTAGATGCGCCAGGGAGATATTTCCGCGGTGTAGTGCTGTTCTTACCGATCCCGCGCTCTTGTGCATAGAATGGCTAACACAGCTCCAGGTTGATAGATAGCACTCTTAACGTAGTTTTGTATAGCTCACGAGCATGGACCATGGCGACAAGGAAATGTGATTGTAGATGGTTTCCTACATAATGCCAAGAGAAAGTTATAACACGTTTCATAAAATGGAAGCAGAAACAAAATCACAGTACGTAGCAAAAATGTACAAAACCCAAAATGTTTAAAAAGTTGTAATGTTAATAGCTGGACAGGAACGTTAATGGACTATTCAGTGATGATGTAACATTACTCAGTGGTTAATATTTTTCGTTAATTCATTTAAATACCTTAATTCCAAATAGGATAGATAACACCGCACCTATATTATGAATGGAGAAACGTTATTCCATGTTTATTGACTGGGAAAATATGACGTCCAAGAACATTTAAATAAATGGAAATACAATTAACTAACTGGCCATTTATGCGTAAAAAGCAACAATAATTGCATGAAATGTAACCAAATTAGTTGTAAATGTTTTCTACATTCCCTCTGAATATGATTTCGTCAGTCCAAGATGATCCAGGAAGAATCTTCATTATTCGGAGATGCTATTGTAGTATTAGTGAAAGTAAAAAGTAAGTTTGTAAAACACGGTCATTTTCGCGACTCTTATCAAGATATAGCTGCGTACAGTTTCTTTGTCGTAGCATGGCTGGATGGTAGACGGTAGAGCTTTTATTTGACGTGTTGTGTGAGAATTCCTGTGACTAGCAATGCTTATTAGTATATCCAAGAGAACCTTGCAAAAATGCATTTTACCGTCGTGATAATTTGTTGTCAGTGACACTTCAGGGACGTCATAAATTACTAGCAACAATCAGCTGATTCAATGCATGAAGTTCCTTTAAGGAATAACTACTGCTGTGCAAATGACCTCACGCCTTCAGAATCGGATGACTCTGGACGGAGACCAATATGAAAACGAAATATCTATTGCATTGGTAACACTACTTCATTAAAATTTCCAACCATGCATTACGTCGAGTCTTCTTTAATTGTCGTTTTAATTTTTTCTTTATGCATTATTCCGATAGTATATTAAAGTCAACGTATTTTGGTAACTGTTAAAAATTAAGCCCGTGTTAATTTAAACTTTTTTTCTTAAAATAGGCGATATTTTCACATCCGGAAAAATTGCAGATGCCTTCGCAAACCTTTATGCATTCTTCGTTTCTGGATAACGACAAACTCACGTTTAGATGAGTAGTTAAACTTGAGTCGAAATTACATATATTACTATTGATCAGATACATCAGTGGACAACACAGAGCCCGTTGCCAACATACACTAGTGAACTTACTTCTCAACAGAAAATGGCATCTTCCACCTACAAAGGTAGACCTATATTACATGTTTTGTTAAATTATGTATAACTAAATTTGAAATGTTTCCTTAATGTCATCTTCCCTAAAATAGGCATTTAGATAGGGAACATCGGATATCATTAAAAGGTATTGTAGTCTGTGGATGAGCTGTGGATAACTAACAAATACAATGGTGGATGTGGATTAGTAGGGGTCTCTAGGTGGGAAATTTAACAGCCTATCTTGCGTGGTAGTTGGGATTTCCTACACTTCAGCATTTGTCAATGCGTTTTTCAAATTTTATTTTAAATGAAACTAAGCCACCGCAATAAACTAAGGTCATGACAAGGGAATGGCTCAGGTATTCGAAACAACAATAAAGTTAATATTTCAGCGTGCTGTAAGATAGGAATTTCAAGGCACGAACGCGATGTTACTTAAAAGGAAATAAAGGCTGTGAGTCACCATTGATTATCTAATAATGTCATGTCACAGTTCACAGTACGTAATCATTTCCTTTCATACCATATCTCACTGACTTCCTTCGCGTTTTCCTGTAGTGTACCGTCTTCAGGTTTTTTTCCTATTGCAGTGACGTCACTTATATCCTTCGGCTTATCTTAAGAGGGTTTCGTAAGTCAGTCAACCCATGGCCGCAAATATAAGCACGATAGCAGGCCGCTTTGTATTGTGAACAGTCGACTAGACTGTACAGAGAGAGGTGCTTCAGTAAAATGCTGCGCACGTACTGGCTCGCAGTTCTCGCAGGGGTCGTCATTGCATTCGTCGTGACTGTACCTGTGTCTGGACAGAAGGCTGGCACGTGTCCGAAGCCTCCGAAAGGTAGTGTTGGCATATGCGCAAACCTTTGCTCGGATGATTACGGGTGCAATAGAACGATGAAATGTTGTCCTAACGCCTGTAATGGACTCGTTTGCATGACTCCGAGATAACAAGCTACTCGAGCAGGTACGTTCAGTGGTGTGGTAGTAAAAATAATAGTTTCTTCTACAGAGATAATTCAGCAAACATTACGCGCTAGTTTTTTGAACTACACGCTGTAGTTACTTGAATAACAGTGGTTTAGCTTTAACCGCATAAGATATTTTCACTTTAATGTCTTCGCTCCAACAACAAGCAGTGATGCAACTGGTAGTTGTCCCAAAGTAGTAGGTCTCGGATATATTTGTGGTCAGACCTCTCACCTTCCATGAATGACAATCGGGTTCTATTCCCAGCGGGATTACACACGGATGTCTGCATGTGGGGAATGTGGCTGAATTTGTTATACACTTATTTTTCCACAAACTGGCATTCCTTGGCTATTTAATTTTGGTACCACATTTTATGTCATACTTCATATATGACGGACTTTGGTAAAATCCTGCCTGTCTTGCATGGTAAGACCGTCGACAGGTGTGTGTTTCCCCATCCTAGGGACAACCCCAAAAATGGCGTTCATTTTTATCCCAAGTCCTTTCCTAATTATTTACTTCAGTGAAGGTCTCTTCATTTATAGTCATCTGAGATAAAAGGCGTTTAAGTCCACATTCTAAATGTTTTTCTAAACTATAGTCCCGGGCAGAAACTAGTGCCTCTAGGTAAGCCTCCCCAAACTAGAGCTCCGCCACTTGCTAACCAGTGCCTTTCGACGATGTTTGAGTAAGACTAAATCGGCTCTCATCCATAGAGCACATTATTCACCGCTGCTGAGCTCTCCAGTTCTTGTGTTTCCGGACACCACAGCAAACACCGCCTCAGATGGGTAGGCGTGAATAGCTCACTCTAGGCAGCTTGCCGAGCAAAGAACACACCTACATGTAGTCCATTGACTGCGGTGGAAGTGCGTTTCATATTTCTTGCGACTTCACCCTTTGTTTACTGCCGATCTCCTCGCCTGTAGGACTAAAATTGGTCCGTCTTTGCTCGTGGGCGACCACTACTAAACCATTATATAGCGGTTTTAGTCGTTCGGATTGCCGTTCAGGATCGTGACACGATGGTGTATGTAATCCCGAACTTTTCGTCTTCCAAATAATTTGATTTCGGGTAATGTCATCCATATGTGGTCTACGGGGCTGTCTGTTGACAATATAAGACGGTAACTCAACGAGGTTCGACTCTACGTGCACTGTGCAATGGCTTCTATTGCAATTCTGAACTAGAATCGCCCTCGTTTTCTTGCCTATTTTCTGCTAGAGTTTCTGCTGCCATGTAGGTTACAGTTCAGCCCCCTGTGACAGGGCTCTGGGACGAGGTATAACCAGTTTCTATTGACGCAGTTTCTATTGACCAGTTTCTAACCACGTTCTATTGACGCGGCATGTCAATGGGTACTCCATTGACATGCCGCGTCAATAGAACGTGTTCTAAATTTCTACTACTCCCATGGAGTTGCAGCAAACAAGATGGCGGACACCCTATTTACTACCTCAAGCCGTGTATGTATGATTATAAGAAGATTACGAGATGTGTAAAGCGCATTTTTGTACGTAATAAATCTCAATATACGCGTAGGTAACGGGAAACATTAAAAATAATTCACACCGCCGTAATAAAACAATAAACCCAAATTTAAAAAAAGACATGTTAACTATGGATTTTTGTACTTCTATATTGGTGGCCATGGTGGCTGAGCGGTTAGACTGCTCGCCTCCCACCATTGCGAACAGGGTTAAATCCTCGGCCGGCTCACTTCCGGATTTTCGCAAGTGCGAATCGTGCCGGACGATGCCGCTGGTTGGCGGGGTTCTCGGAGATCGCTCGTTTTCTCCACCTCTGCTTTCCGTTCCTGTTCCATTCTCACCTCATTTCAAATGTTTACCCTCATCAGCTCTCAATACCTTCTTGTTCAAAGCATCTCAACTAACCTTAACTCAACTTAACTTATGACGTGGTTCACTCAAGGGTTTGTGTGTATCTCAGTGGAAGCCGACCACCATGACACAGATGTTTGCGTGCCGGCTTATGGAGGGAGGGTTTAAGTCCCGGGTGTGACATGTGTTTGTATTTATGTATCTCCATATGAGACACCCTTCGTGGTAATATGTTAACCTATCTCCTGAATCTGTCGATAAATATATTAAAAAGAGAAAGTGGACTTCAGCGCGGTTTCGCGCTGCTAGTTTTAAGTTTTACAGTAGAAATCTCCGCCAAGTAACGGAAATTTTTTAACTGTATAAACTATTCCTGTTTATAACGTTTTTTCATGTTGGAAAACGTTTACGTCAGGACGGGTTTCCTTAAAAGCAATAATACGCAAGTATCTACACAATACAGTCGACTGGTTGTGGTTGTTTGTTACTAAAAACGATGTGTTTTTTTAATTAGATAATTTAAGCTGTGTAGTTTAACGCAATTTCAACAGACACACATTAAAGCATTATTTTTATTATTGTGACTTTTTTTTTTTTTGGCTTTTAAATCTTAAGAGCTGTATGAATACGAAAACACAATATTCAATATTATGCTTATTTGAGAATATGTTAATAATTTACTAATGCTTAAATTAATTGCGTAAATCTCCGTCGTAAAGTAAATGACAAAACCTTGTTTTCTATACATAACGAACACTTTATCTCATTTTATGTACATTAGTATTACTCGTACTCAGAAACACAAATAATACAGTCTTCAGGGAAAAAATAATAACTTCGTAATTTTTGGCTGCACTACAAAAGGCCTGCAGATAAGATTTGATATCATTTTTATCCCTTTTAACATTGGACAGTTGGCCATTTGCGAGTGGTTAAGCCTGCCATTTACAATTTTCCGTTAGTACTTAAGGTAACGGGTGGGTATAAACTGAGGTTAATCTTTTTTCTCTTCTACTATAGAAAACCTTATGTCCTATGATATGCCCATGGGAATAAAATAATTTACAATAAATTACGTATCGTGCAGGTATTCGCACACGCCCACACTACGTCATGTTGCCTATATTCTTATGCACTACCGTACTGGACCATAAACGATCTCCTGACTGGCCTGTCTCTCGGTTTCTGCATGTTGGCTCCCCTGTTATTTTAATTTACCAAATTCGTCCTTAATGTTTGCCCAGCAGTTTATATAAGTGTGCACACACATGCTACCTACGTAAAAAAAAGCTTATAGAACTTCTTGAATCTTGAAATTATTAATGTTTTTTTCGAAGAAAATGACGGTGGAGCCTGTTCGTTTTTAATTAAGCACTATTGAACTAAGCTTTAAAAAATATCACTGCCACTATCTACGTATATTTTATCAGGAACTCTCACTAGCACGCGCCCAGTGTAATTGGTAACGATGTAGAGAAAATTAATCCATTACTCAACGTTCAATTAAATGTGTTTGGTAACCATTATTGAATACTAAATTGATTTAATTCATGTTATCGTTATTATTGCTTATAAATGAGTATTATCAAAGGTCTGAAATATTAAATTTTCTAATAATTTCACTGTTTCACTTAACTACACCATGAATAAAGCGGTCAGGCCCTTGACAATGTTATATTTACACGTAGAGAAACAATACACAATGTACATGCAAGTAGAAGATTATAAGCAGAGCTCTCGAAAGTGCTCAGTTTACATTGAACAGCATATAGTAGTGTTATTATGGAGGAATGGGGACAAGGTATTTTAAATGGAGGCTGTAGGTCTTTGCGGCTGGTGGACCGGTGGCTAGATTCGGAAGTGCTCGGAAGCCTTCGACTCGACTCGGAAGTGCTCGGTAGTCTTGGATGGACATGGAGCGTCATACTTCTCCTTCAGTTCCGGATTGCTGAACGTTCCTGACGAGTTAGCAGTTCCGACCACTAACCCCATCTGATACCCATAAGTTTATGCGAGTCGGTAGCCATGTTGGTTTTATAGAAACATTATTAATTATTTTTATTTTTCGTAAGTTAAAAAAATATGTATATTATTTAAGGTTTACTAAATATATTATAGCAATTGATGCAAAGCATCAAGCTTTATATATCCCTTTTTCAATACCATTCCTCAGTTTTTGCTCGCAAAAGAGACTATAGTTGGTGCTCTATCGAGTTAATTTAGGTATCGTTAAGATATATTTATATTCAAGTATAATATGCTTTAGGCATAATTTATATGACTCTATAATATACATACAAGAATAATATCTTAAAATATTTTTAGGTATGTAATAATTATTTATATTCTTATTAAATATTACTTTTATTTTGTATATGTATATATATATATGTATTTATAGGCGACAGTATCTGCGCTATCACTGAAGGTAGGAGACAATTACCGAAAAAATGATATCGCAATTACGCCAGCACCTGGTAATGTTAGCATTAATTTGACCATCCCTAATTTATTTTGCAAACCATTATAAATGTTTTTAAATGCAACAGTAAAAATTATTGCGATTATATAGAATAAGGAAAGTCAGCAACAGCTCAGTTGTCGTTCTGAGGCAGTGATGTGAACATTCATTTGGATGTGATCACTCTCCTTGTACCGAAGATTATTCGCGCGTATGTCTGGCCATGATGAGAATGGAGTCGGAACCAAACGGCTTCATCGCTGAATCGCCGATGGTGACGATACTGCTGCAAATTTATGCGTTCGACTACAATGCGTGGCAACATGAGAAAAGTTAATGTCCGAAGAACCCATCTCGCGTGAATTTTACCTAAAAAAAATTGTCCTAGGCAGTTCGCACGAAGTGATAACTTGAATCGACATACCGAGATCTGTAAATATAAAGTTACTTCTCCTACCGAGAAACGGCATAAAACGACATCGCTTCCTTCTATTAACAATATACTGTATAATATGCTCACAGAATCAAGCGAACAATGGTCAATACAAACAACGAACAGCGTACCATACAATCGGGTAGTATGAAATATACTCTTTGCAAAACTGACATGTGAACTGAACGAACTTCGAGAAAAAAATTGTAGTACCAGTTGCTGCGAAGAATAATGTTACCAACGATACTTCTCCTACAAAGGAAGGGATAATCGTTTATATTTGAGCTGACGAAGAAGCAGGCAATATCTCTGCTGAAAAAGAGGAGGGCCATTGATACGATAATGATGACAGTGTTGGCAGTGAAAAAAGTAGTGACTTTTTCGAAGTTCTCACACATCTCTCCACCGACTTTGCTGAAAAATGTGACGTGAGGAATGCAAAAGACGACAAGAAACACCGGCTATATTTCCTGAAGACCCAAATGAACTTATTCATTGTCTCAGACAATTGATTCCCTTGCAACAAGGTGGAATGTTTTCACACAGTAAGGAAATATAGTCAATCATTGGTGAACTTAAGCACAGGAACTACATTTAATGAAACCATTGTGTACAAGCCATGATATGCAAACATCAGAGAAATGCAAAGTTCGGTACGATAATAACTCAATTTTCTCATAGGTGTGCATATTAAATTTCTGGAAGNCCATTGTGTACAAGCCATGATATGCAAACATCAGAGAAATGCAAAGTTCGGTACGATAATAACTCAATTTTCTCATAGGTGTGCATATTAAATTTCTTGAAGCTTACCCTACTGCTATTCTGAAAAACATATTATTTCTCTTGCGTGTAATACAAAATGCAAGAGTCTGTTTTAAGACAACATTGTGCGAGAAAGTGTACTAGGAGGGATAGAGTTCAATCTGAAATATTATGTCTTTCTCGGGCGGTTTAAATCAGCTGAGTTTTGTTTGACAAACAAGCGAATTGAGAAACNAGCTTACCCTACTGCTATTCTGAAAAACATATTATTTCTCTTGCGTGTAATACAAAATGCAAGAGTCTGTTTTAAGAAAACATTGTGCGAGAAAGTGTACTAGGAGGGATAGAGTTCAATCTGAAATATTATGTCTTTCTCGGGCGGTTTAAATCAGCTGAGTTTTGTTTGACAAACAAGCGAATTGAGAAAGAAATGATTTTGAGGAATATTTTTGGGGAATGTTTTTGAGGATTGAGGGATTTTTTAGAAACAAGAGATATTTTGTGTGATGTTTTTATTTGGGGAATGAGGAATGTTTTTGAGGAATCAGGAATGATTTTGATGAATAAGGAATGTTTTTGACAAATGTGAAATGGTTTTGAAGAATCAGGAATGTTTTAGAAATTAGGAATATTTTGAGGAATGTTTTTTGAGGAATATGGAATGTTTTTGACGAATGCTTTTGAGAAATGTTTTTGAAGATTAAGGAATAATTTAGAGAAATATAATATTTTTGAGAAATATAGAATGATTTTGAGGAAATCCCAAATTTTTTTGGGTGAGGATTGGTGATTACAGAATATTGTTGAGGATTGGTGAGAATTGATGAGGAGGAGGGATGGTGATGATTGGTGAGGAGGATTGCTGAGGATTAGTGAGGAGGAAAGCTGAAGATTCGTGAGCATTACTGAGAAGGATTTCTGAGGACTACTGAGGAGGATTTATGAGGATTGCTGAGGGTTGGTGAGAAAGATTACTTAGGATTACTGAGGATGGGTGGGGATAGCTGAGGATTGCTAATGAGGATGAATACTGAGGATTTGTGAGGATTGGTAAGTATTGAAGAGTATTGTTCAGGATCGCGAGGGAGAATTGGTAATGATTGCTGAGGAGGATTGATGAGGATTGGGGTCAATGATTACTTAAGATTGCTGAGGATTGGGATTCATCAACGTATTGATGTCTGAAATGAGCATGAAAGATTTCAAGTCTCAAGGGGTTTCACCAGAATAGTTTGCAAATAATATCTACGACAGCATAGGCCGTCCAGCTTAACTCAATAGTGGTACCACCAAAGATGAAATATGGATGTTGATCATAAGCATTAAAATAAACATACGCTTCATCTTTATATCTATACTCCAATATCTCACTGTTCTGAAATGTTATTCGAAAAGTTATAGGCAGATTTTGTACTTTGATGGGGAAATGTGTGTGCTATTATATTACGAGAATGCTTCATAATAGCATTGAAATATTTATTGAAAATATGGACCTTAATAAAGCTTACCAGACTGAATGCTGAAAATGTCCAGGAAGAGAGTGTTATATGTCATCGCTCGCATCAGACGAAGAACTGTGATGTGGCGCATCTTTGGCTACATTAATTATCTGTACAGGATTAGATAAAATGCAATCAACAAACAATAACGAGTTGGGTTGCCTTGGCAGGGTGAGAATGAAGGGGCGTAAAACGAACACAAGTAATCAGTGAATAAAAATTGAAGAGGTAGGTGATGGGATATCAGTCGTCTGTTGGTCTTCGTGTTGGGTTCTTCGTCGTTGATCGCATCACCTGGCATCGAGGACCTGACCTCATGCGTTTAAGTCATTAAATGTTACTTAAAAAATTTTTGGAAATCATTTATCTTGAATATTTTTGAAATTTAAAAAATTATGTTTTGAATTTTTTGGAATTTTGGTTTTTATTGGTTTAATACAATTCAAGGTTATGGACATGAGGTCAGGGTAATTGTGGTCAATGTTAACATTGCTAACATTCAAGACAGGGTCGTAGTCAGTCATGTTCATAGATTTTTGTGTACTTATTCATTTTTTCACCATTTCTTCTCGATTTTTGTATTTAAAACCATTTAGGTAGAGTTGATGGGGATCCAACATGGTGGTCGGAGTCATCAATGCTCCTTTTCTTAGATTTTTAGTAAGATTTTTGATTTTTTGCTAGGGTGTTATTTTCGGGAAGGGGGGGGGGTTTGTTAGCATTATATGTTTCTGGATTTTTTAAACTTTAAAAAGGTTTTTCTTTTTTTATTCTTTTTATGATTGTTATGGTAACGGGGCGCTTAGGTTGGTGTATCTAACCTTGGATGAGGGGGAAGGAGTTCTGGAAGTAAAATTATAAATTCTTCGATTTTTTGCGAATTTTCCCGATATTTTTTAATTGGGTGGTTTTTGGTGGTAGGCGGAGGTTTAATTTATGGTGGGCGGCAAAGTGTAATTCAATTTTGCTCGATTTTTTAAATTTTCTTTAATTTTTTGCATATTCATCGATTTTTTATGGTTTGGAAGGGGTGTCGACGGACAAGGGGTAGGGGTTATTGAGGCCGCAGGGAGGGGTGAGAAGGGAATGTTAAGACCATGCGATGGATTCGAGGGGGTTAGTCGTCTGCTGGATGAAGTGCTTGGAAACCTCATGGATATGAAAATTTTTAAATAACTTTTAAAAATATTTATAGATATTTTTAATAAATATTCTTTAAATTTATGAATTTTTTTTTATTTTCTTGTGAATTTTATGATTTTTTGGGGTTAAAAGTTATTCAAGGTTATGGGCACAGGGTCACAGACATGGGCCCAGAAGGTGGTGGGCACGCATGTCCGCTAATACACCCTGATCCACTGGACTTGTCTTGGAGACTCGAATCCACTTTTACTGCTCTAAGGATTAAAATGTCCCTTTGACGTCGACGTCGGGACAGTTTTCCACGTTTCAGAATTTTTTTAGTTTAAAAATATACTTTTTGGAAAAATATTTCATTTCTGAAGTGTTTTTGGAATAAAAGAAGTAATTTTGTATATAAAATGGCTGGCAAGGTGGCTGCTGAGTAATCTGAATGACAGAGCGTTAACAGCTCCATCACTTCACCACCAGACACCATAGAACCAAAATCGGCCGAATCATTCTACGAAGGTAATTTATCGTGTAAATTAATATAACTACATTGCTGAGGAAATAACCATTGTCCAAATAAAACACACATTTTTCTTTACTCAGCAGCTGGATTTTGAATTAATGTTTCTATGATGTGCTATTTGTTCGTAATATACGTAATTGTTAGGCATTCTAACGGATTTCGGAGCACAGAAAATCCACTTTATGCTCTTTTAATGAGTACTGTAGGTCGATAGATAGGCGAGTTATCGAAAAGCAGTGGACGGGTCGTGGGGGAGCAACGTTCGTCACACTTCCTGTATGTTTCTACGTAGCTTGTCTCGAGGCGATGGTCCATCTCCCAGCTGGCGACCTCGATGACCGCTCTGGCACTTGGTGGATGTCTCGACGCCTGGGCTGCGACTGTTCCCCGCCAACCGGTGTTGACGTCTCGCTGTCTTCCCTCGGACTCCTCCCGGATCCACTCCACACTCCGCGCTTCACGTCGGCCGACTGCCTCGATCCTTCGTCTTCCTCCTGTTTTTGTATGCTCGTTTGCCATATTAAACTCGCATCATCTCTGCATGTGTCCGGGCTGACCGCCGCGTCCTCGGGGTCGTAAAACACGTGTTCGGCGCTCCAGCGCACGTGGGTCCGGCGTCGTCCCTCGCTTCTGGCACCGACGTTTATTGTCCCGCTCTGCATGTGCTGGGACCCTTGTGGTCCCTTGGTCGGCGCACATGTTTCTTCCGCTGCCTCCAGATATCGCGTCGCTATTATTCTGGCACGCTCGCCAAAAGCTCTCATCATTTATTGCGGTAGCTGGCTCGGGGGAGACGCCTCTGCTGGTGTCATCTTGCGTCCCTTTGCAGCTGCGAGACGCAGCTGCTACGCAACGTGTTCATTCCACGTCGGGATCCTGGCGTCATTCTTCGAGCACGCTCGCCCAACCCTTAATATTTATTGCGGAAGCCCACCTGCGAGTTTCGCCAGAGTGTGCCTTCTGACGAACAAATATCTTTCGGGACGCGGGATGCGTCAGTATTAATCCGTAACTATAAACTCAAATTTCCTAAACCGTACTAAAAACCATTAGAAGAAATGAACACAAAATTATAACGTGTTTAATATTAATAATTTTGCGTAAAAAACATATAGACGTTAAAGAAATCAGGAAATTAATTTAAAACAATACGCCTGTGTCATATAAAAACATTTCTTGAATATTTTCTCTACAATTATGCCAAAACATTGGTTGTTTTAAAAGGAAAAACTGTAATTATTTAAACATAATATCTATTTTGACTTAAATATTTTTTTCTGTGCCTAGTTAGTACAATATGTACGTAATTACAGTCAATATATAATTTTGTTTCTCTATTAATCGTTTAGCAGATTAAAGTATATTTATTTAGTAAGAGGTGATTTAATTTAGTTAAACCGCATTGTTACTAATTGTAAGAGGGATATCTAGTAATAATAAAAGATACAAAATTTTCTCATGTTTTATTTAAATGCTGTTTTTATATGTATTGACAAGAATTGCACACACATGACTTTTAGTAGAAAAAAAGAAAATTTTATTTTTGTTTACGATTTTAAAAGAAAATAACGTATGCATTAAAATGCTATTTGATGCTCAAATTTTTTGATACCTGTATTCGCATATGAAACCTATGTGTCATGAAGTAAAATTAAAACCCATATTCTTTGATAAGGAAATTTCATCATTTATTAAAATAAAATAGAAACTTACTGCTCTAAATACGTACTGTTTAAAAAATTTTAGTTCTGTCTATTTTAGTTTTAATAAAGCTATAGTTAGACAAAATACAAAATATTCATCTCCTTGCTCGTTCTGCGCAGCCGCTGCCTTCCTCTACCTTGACAAGGCAAAAGGGGTATTAAACCTTTTATTGGCGGTCGAGTTCGTATTAGACAAGCAAAAGTGCAAATCGGGAATTTTATCTCATTACGCGTTCATCGTGTATATATGTTTTAAAAAACTTTGATTTTTGATCGGCGCCGGCATATCTAACATGGTTTTTCATATACCTAAGTATTAACATAAGACTCAACAAGTGAAGTGAAATGTTTGTGCCTTGATTCAGTATTTGTATCACAAAACGGCATATAAACGTTTTCAAGACGATCATAAAAATCTATGGGCACCTGCAATGGTATGTAGCCAACCGACGATGGTGCGAACCCAATCTCTCGGGAAGCTAATAGAAGTACAAGTGCCGAGATAGACCTTTAGGACATATGAACTCACCCAAATAATAAAACACTGAAGCAAATATAAAAAGTTTCGGATAAGAGAAATCTGTTAGTCTTCACTCACAAATATTTTGCCAAAACAAATAAAAAACAAATATGAACGTATGCCTTAAACATTGGAATAAGGATAACAAGTTCTTTAAACCGTGAAAAATTCATTGATTTTTCTCCGCATAACGTCACGTGTAAAACAGTCTACTTGAATTTATTTCTTGTGGGGTTTTCTTATATTTATGTGACGAAAAAGTCTAACAAAATTCGTTTGACTGTTGATTCCGAAACTCTTGTTGATTCAAAGATGCTGTACCATTTTTACGATATTTTTGTTCACTGAGATGGTTTGTAACATTATACGTTATCTCCCGTGCTTCTCCCTGTAGCAAGGGTATAGAAAGCATATTTTTTCATTCGGGGTCTATCTTTAAAAGAGGCGTTTCTTTACCACGCTTCCTCGTTTTCTATGCTCAAACTTAGTAGAGAGTGAAGGAGGCCATGGTGGTCAAATTGTTATTTCAGATGTATTACCATTTTTTTTTAAAGGTAATATTTGAATTTTAATAATTTTCAAATATTATTATTAATTTCAGACTATTGTTACTTTCATTATATAAATAGTTAACCTTAATAAAAATTATTTGTTTATTGCCACTGATCTTATAAGTCGCAGACTTTAAAACATTTTATTATTACTGAGTTATAAATTACAAAGGGTTATTATTTTTAATAGAGGCTATAAATACAACCAAATATAGTATTATTTTTGCTAAATATTATTTAAGGAGCATTGCTTTTAATTTCAAATGATAAACCCGTTCGTCGTTTTGTTGCATAGCTACAACCTATTATTGTTATTTTATTAGCTGGCAGAGAAATGTTTTAGCTTTCCATGCCAGTGTACTCGTAGCCACAGTATTGCGATACTCGCCTCATTCCTAATGCATAGATTAAAATATGTTCGATAATAAAGTAAATGTATAAAATGAACGCAAATGATGTTTTTAAAGACGGTCCGAAAGTTAGAGTAAACAATAAATTTCGGTATAATTATGATTGGAGGGTCTTTGGGGTTCACCGTAATTCCAGTGTGGATCCGTATAACCCCAGTAGGAGTCCATAACCGCATGTCCCCCTCGGCTCTTATGTCCATGACCCGCAGTAGTGTAGCATACCTAACGTGCTAATAACATCCTGCCATAAATGCGATGGATCTGAGTCGTACTGTGAAACTCGGATTGCCAAACAACCGTGCCGGACCGATCCCGTAGTGCCGCAAGCTGCTGTACGACGAATCCCCTTCACTTCCTCATGTGCGCGTCACGTGACTGCTCGCTGGCACTGGAGCCAGCGAATGTTCTTTTGTCCCTTGTCCTTCTATATGTGTCTGATAATGACGTTAAATGACATTTTATTGGTTTTTGCTGAAACAAATATTTATTGAAACAAAACTCTTTAATATCTTGCATCTTAAGAGAGAACTTTCAAAATAGCCACTCCCTGGAGAACCACTTGTTAAAAAAAAACCCTACTACACAAAATTGAAATTTGCAAAAAAATTTATTTTCATTTCGCATTGTGACGTCCAATTTGAAGTTTGTATGAATACTCTGAATCAGAATTACATTTACTTGAAGTTAAATATATTTTCATGAGAATTCCTGTTCTGCATGTTTTTAATTAATGTATTTGTTTGCTGTTTCAGGATGAGGATTGCTGTTTACGTCAAGATTGGCTGTGACCAAATACAAGGAATATCTCTATTAACTTCTACTCATGTTATAGATTTTCATGAAATTTTTCTTTGTGAGCCTTAAAATTTAAGGATTTTGAATTTGCTGTGACTGCTATTCTTAAAATGCCAGCATATGTCATGGCATATAATAACATTTTCGATTAAATAAATACTTCACGTTTATCAAACTTTGCTTCGTACTTTCACAGTTGTATCCAACAATTTATTCCGTAGCAAAAACGTATAGAGAAAAGGCCGAATCATTTGCTTTTAAAGAGAACAATCATTATTTAGTTCTCAAATTCCTACGTAATCTCGGGAATTAATTTTCAATATTCCTGCAAATCGTTTTGCAATTCTATTTTCCTGGTGAACGGAGTGATTTTCCTCGGTCATATTTAAATGTGTACCTTTTAGTACCGAGCCATTGTGATAACATTGTTTGCCAGAACTTAGTACAGTATATCAGTGTTTTAATATATACATATATTATATCTCTGCAGGTGTTTAAATGCGAAGACTTGCTGACTCCGATATAACTGGATGGTGCAGTTAGTAAATACTTTTTGCTGATGAATATCATGTTTTTCCAGAACAAATGTATACAGCTTTTACGATGTTCTTTAATTTAATATAAGTTCTGATTAATTTTGACCATGCTCTATAAACGGACATCATTCTTGAAATTTTCTGTTTGAAGACTCTTACTATTCTTCAGAACTTGAAGCAACATGTGTCACATTTTGTGAGCTAGAGTCAGATTGCATCTACTCAAGACAACGAAGCTTAAAATCACCTTATAGTCAACACAATGTACTCATGGAAAACAACACAAGTACAAAGAGTAAATGAGCCGTAAGCCTCCCTAATTATGTCTTCTCTTGATCTAAGCCACTCCTGCAATACTCTATCCAGCATTTATTGCCAACTTAATTGCAGGATAAGCATAGATACAAATATTAACAAAAATAAAGCAAAAAAAAAAATAACAAAAGGGGGGCCAAAATTGTTAAGTGTTCGAATTTGTATGGCGAAACACTTCCTCCTTATGTAATACTGCGTATGCGAAATATTTATTTCATCCTATTAAAATTCGGAAAGATTGTGGAGTAATATTTAAACCGCTTTATCACATATGTGTATATTCTTATATATACCAGTACTAGCCATTTCATAATCCAAACAATGGTCATATGTTATTTGAATATATACAGCGGTTATTTCCAAAATTGCCATCATATAAATAACTACAATAAGCTTCACAATTTTAGATCAAAGTTCATATGAGTTAAGAATGACTAACAGACATCATATATGTCAGTAAAACACAATTCTTGTCAATCAATTGGTAAAATATAGCTGTATTAAAATATAGTTTTTAGCTTACTTTTTCGAAGGAAAGAAATACTTATGAGATCACATTACTTTCTGTGTGTGGCTGTGTGTGTATGTGTGCCTGTGTGTGTTTGTGCATGTGTGTACCCACTACCCACCACCCGTGCCATTTCAATTTTTTAACTCTTGGGCCGAATTCCACCAAACTTGGTATACATATAGTACTTAGCAAGGGCAACTGACTTTTATANATTTTTTAACTCTTGGGCCGAATTCCACCAAACTTGGTATACATATAGTACTTAGCAAGGGCAACTGACTTTTATAGCTATAGACCACGTCGCGCACTTTAATATGTCATATCTCGGGAACAATTCAACATATTTGAACAAAAATTTGTGTTCAGGCAGAGCATTGTGAAAATGTTCCATTTGAGATGTATCTTGTTGTTGGTTTTCCATTTTGAAAAATAGCAACAAATAAATACATACATAGTATTTTCATTATAACTGGAAAACTATTAAACTTGTAACGTTCGGGCCTTGTTACCTGACCGATGTTTACGTTGCCACGGCTTGCTCAAGGTAGATCACGAGACACGGTACATTGGCGCCGATAAATTAAAAAAAGAAGTTCCAGTGTATTTTGTTATATATATTTATTTAACTATTTAGCTACACAGTTAACAGACAAATTTCCAGTATGCAGAGTACGAACCTCTCACAAATAAATATAAAAGTACAGAAACAGCGTCACCGTAGTTTACAGGTTATTAATGTCTCCAAATTTGCCTCGAAATAACTATAATGCTGCTACCTCCCACACCGGACGAGAATTAAATTAACAAATTTTAGTGGCCGATGTGGCGGTTTAGCGTCGCGCCCGACGCGACCTAAGGGATCATTGTACCATGACTGCCTCAAACGACTGAAGGAAACTGCTCTAACGCGCCGCTGACTCCTTCCGACGACTGACGAAACTGATGGAAGGGTGACAGACAGATGCGTCTTTTGTTCTGCCTCTCGCCCCCCTCTCCTGAGATAAGCGCCTGGCCANTGACAGACAGATGCGTCTTTTGTTCTGCCTCTCGCCCCCCTCTCCTGAGATAAGCGCCTGGCCAGGCACACTCTCCACACCTTATCTAACGGCTCCGCACGAAACTGTGTTGTAGGAACTAAAACTTGTCGATGTTGCCTNGGCACACTCTCCACACCTTATCTAACGGCTCCGCACGAAACTGTGTTGTAGGAACTAAAACTTGTCGATGTTGCCTGAAAATATCTAATTAATGCTGACGCATAACCAAAAACTGAAGTTCGAAACGAAAACTGTAACCGTCCTCCTGATAAAACGTAAACAGCAGACGTCCGCCCGATAACCTACAAAGCACACATAGGCCGGATAAACAAACTACCACGGGAAATGAGCCACCACGGCTTTAAACTTCAAACCCGATAAAAATTTTACGAAGCTTTCCAAAGCTACATACACACGAAATAATTTTACACCCGAGTCCCGAAAAATTAACAATATTGTATCATTACAAACTTCTTCTTACACAATTTGGCAGGTAAGTAAACGCGAGAGGCCAAGTAAACGTAAGTGATTGAACTTTATTAGGTAGTTACTTTTAAAAAGGCCGCAATACATATTTTTAGGCTTATTTGGTATATCTACCATACTATTTAAAAAATTTTGACCAAATATTGTATACTAAATTTATCTGTTAGAATTATCACATATACCAACACAAACAAACTTTTGTAGTCCATTTTGGAAGATAGCGCCAATCGAATAAATGAAGTTATTATGTCATAACGATATAAAAATTTAAATAATTCGTACCAAATTTGGCAGATAAGTAGTACGGATGCAGATGATAATAAGGTATGTGTATTAAGGTTGTCAGACACTTATTTTCGAAATGGCATGCATTACGTTATTTTAGCGTAAAAATCTGTATCGTGGAAACCATATAATCATTTCCAACATAACATTATATACTGGCATTAGATATTACTACTGTATGAACACCAAGTATCTTCTGTAACCCATTTTTTAAGAAAGTGACTTGCGAATAAAAATTGTATTTGTTTTATCTTAGGAAACAATTGACCGATTCCTATAAACTTTGGCAACCGAATAATCCTAAGGCAGATGACGTTGAGTGGTATTTTTAAGCATGTCAGACACTTAGTTTCAAAATGGCAGCAATTTTTATCTTAAAATGCTATATCGTCGAAACCATTTAATAAATTCCAACTTAACTGTGTATGATGGCAATAGGTATTACAAGTATCAACCCTATCTAAACGAAGTATTTTGTACTCCATTTTGTAAGATAGCGAAAAGCAAATAAATAAAATATTAATTTATTTATAAATGTTAATTTATTTATTAACAAAAGATTTTGTTTTTATTACATGTCTCGGGAAACAATAAACTTATTCGTACAAGAATTTGGAGACGATGTACTGTAGTAGCCAATATTAATATATGTATAATTTGAGTATGGCACACTTATTTTCAGAATGGCGGCTATAAAATTATGTAATATATTTTAACTTAACTTTGTATACTAGCAGTATGCACTCATTGAATGAGGCACCATATTACTTTGTGTCCTCGAATTATGAAGATGGCCACATGAAAATTATGGAGTTTGTATGCCATATCTCGAGGACCAATCAACCTATTCCCACCAAATATAACACTGAAAAATTTTTAACTAATTTGTACAAAATTGAAGACACCATAACTGCCACAAAAGTACGTTTACACTTTCATTATTTCAATGCGCCATGCATCGATGTTCAAAATGGTGGCCTCATAAATCATTTAGGTAAATTTGCCACATATATTAAATAGTAGTTCATCTTATTCAACACAATTTTTTATATAGACATTATACATGAGAAGCATCTCATATAGGGCCACTTTTTTTTCAATTGTAAGATAGCATCAAATAAGACAATAAAGCTATTTACGTCATACCTTAGGGACCAAACAACCGATTTCCACCAAATTCTTCACACAAGTAGCGAGCGCTACGAAAGGACAGGTAATAATACATGCTTTGAGTGGCTAAGTCACTTATTTTTAAAATTGATGGCCCTCTAAATATTTTAGGTTATTATACCCTATATTTTGAAACATTAGGTAGATTAAAACCAAAGTTTATTCTCCAAATCTGACCTCCATAACGCAGTGCATTCCACGTAAGTTTGTTGTACGAGGTTTAGTGNTGCATTCCACGTAAGTTTGTTGTACGAGGTTTAGTGGGTTCAAGTCCCGGGTAAGGCACGTGTGTTTTTACAATAATTTCACTAATGTTCCATATGTTTCTGGTTTTATTTTAAGTGATTGCTTCCATAGAGAAGNTGGGTTCAAGTCCCGGGTAAGGCACGTGTGTTTTTACAATAATTTCACTAATGTTCCATATGTTTCTGGTTTTATTTCTTAAGTGATTGCTTCCATAGAGAAATCAAGTTCTATCTACCAACTCAGTTTTTAAAATTTTATTTAAAAATTAACTGCACCCACGTTAAAGAAAGTAGGATTATATTTTATATCAGTAACTTCTTGTTTAAGTTAGCGTAGCATTGGAAATAATGTTATGTCGTCTCTCAGGAAATAATCAACCGATTCCTACCAACTTTTGCAATGAAATGATACAATGCTAGGCCATGTAAACTTATATGTTTGAAATGGGACAGACTCTGATTTTCATAGTGGCAGGCATATAATAATTTTATCTTTGCATACTATATCAAAGAAACCATTTAACATATTGCAACTTAATTAGGCGTGCTCGCAGTATCTATCAAATGCGTCTACACAGTATCTCTTTTCTCGGCAATTTTGTAAGAAAGCGCCATGTGAAGAAATAAAGTCTCTATACACCAAAAACATTAGACTAACTATAACCGAAGTTGATTCTCCTAATTCGACTTCCGCGATGCAGTTAATTGTATGAAACTTTACAGTATGAGCGTTTCTGGGTTGGATACCCTATTAACACACATATATATGTATTTTTCTCACTTCCCCAGCAGCAACATACGTTGACCCAACACTGGCATTTGGTTGGAAAAGATGTCTATATGTTTGGTTGGAACACACGCATTAAAACAACGTTGGCCAGATGAAAAACAATTTCTAACGAAAATTTGTTACCCCAACAATGTTAAGTTAAATGTAATGGTTGGTTTATGAATGCCTACAAGTAGGTAAACTAACTGTTAGTATTATGTATGCGTTTTACTGTTAGGCCAGCAATGGGCAACCAGCATTTAATGCAAAAGTATGGGACAATATTATTGAAAGAGAACGACACTTAGATGTATTTTATATAATATCAATATTTTCCATGGCCTGATATGATTCTTTTTAAAGTATGTTTAATTGGTTGTATGTTATATCAATGTTGGGATCACATCGGTCGGCAATTGGTACTTATTGTCAAGTTCGGACAATATTCTGATATTAACACTGTGCCAAGAATGGTAAATACCATATTTATTCAGAAATGAAATACTGGTTGTTTATGTTTGTTTAAATCATACGTTGTTACCACGCAAACCGTGACTTTTTTAAAATCATTTTCTTTGGTTATGTGTGGGTTACTTTTTGGAAAACACACTGGCGAAATTAAGTAACTCATCATTTTTGGGCCATTAGTGTGCAGTCAAACTTGTTTAATAAAGTAAGACAATTGCACAGGAACGTTTTTTTTTTCGTCTCTACCCCCTTGCTTTATAATGCGCCACCAAATAAAACTAAACGTCGGTGTAGTGCATTTACTAATTGTAATTTGTTTGCTCCATGTTTGTATTTTTCGCGATAATTATTCAGCGTTCAACGCCGTATTACAGCGATCATGTGTTTACGTCCTAGAGTAGGACGTGTTGCCTACCCAGCAGGCCATAGTCTTACTAAAACTGAAAACTTTCTGTGTATGTGAAACGAAACTGGTGGATCCTAGAGAATTGCAACGACAGTGCCTTTTGGCTAATTATGACGCACTGCTCAATATATCATTCAACATGAAGGTCAAATAGTTGTATGCAATAACAGGGCGCAAACTGTTATTTTTACATGATGGGAGTGAGTACGACGCACCACACCTATATTTTGTCGAATATCTTGGTTTCACCAATTCGTATACCAAATTTTGCTACTCCAATTGACGTACTTTTCATAATACCTCACATAATATGCTTTTAGGACTCCGGCATAAGAATTTCTACAGCCCTTATTATTTGAGATGGACCATAGGTGTGAAATTTCAAATTTCTTCTTTTGACGCGTACAAGCCTCTGGCACAGAACGTATACATCTTTCCGAAACATGTATGTGATACTACACATAACCTTATCGCTGTCGGTTGTCGTAAAGTGATGCTTTAAAGAAACATTATTATATTTGCAGCACTGATTCTATTCTAATGTATTTACATCCTCGTGCACCACAATTAGCACCACATGCACCACAATTAGCACCCAACACGTCGCAAACAGCACCACATGCACTACAATCAGCACCACATGCAACACAATTATTACTACGTGCACCACAATTAGCACCACACGCACCACAATTACCATCACATGCACCACCCACACACGACAATTAGCACCACATGCTCCTTCTCATCCTATGTATAGTATAAAAATATCAGAATAAAATAGATTACAGAATGGTAGGTGCCCATACGCATTGCATACCTTGAAAATTACAGTCTTTTTAGAGAAGATTATTTAAGAAAATAATTATAGTCGCATCTAGCAAAGTATCTCCATTTGCTTAAGACAGTGATTCGTGTTCTGCTAGCAACTGCATAAAAACGGCTCCGGGTAAGTAAAGCCTGCTTGCTACATTTCGAAGTAAAACTGATAACACTTTATGTGAAATAACACGAGAATAAAAGGTATTTTCACAAAAAAAATATATTCCCAGGCAGGGTTGTTCTAGTGCTATTATATACCAACGATGAGAAGTTAGAGTCTAGGTCCTAGCGATTCAGTCGCAAGTCTTTTCAACTCGCCTGGGAGTAACCTTCCCGTACTGTTTATTATATAACTTGTTTGAGAATTAAAGTTTCATTTTTTTTCCCGTGGCAACTTGCTTCCGAGGTTTTTATCGTGAATTGTTAGCTTTAAAACGAATTTAAATATTGGCTCGCTAAACCTCGACGTTAAGAGCCGCCCAAATCTCTTCAGTCAGTCACTCACTCACTCATGAAAAAATTAAATTCTACTGTATGGTGTTATTTTCAAACTGTGGCTGGCTTTTACAAGATGTCAAGGTCACGGACGTGAAGTCAAGGTCCAGGTTACTCGGATACAATGGGATGCTCGGGTGATATCACTACATGGCGACAGGCTGACGCCTGGCACCTACTCCCCCATTCTATCTAAGCCCAAAAATTCGAAATTTTAAATTTTTTTAAAAATTAGAAAATTTGGTTTTTTTATATTTTTTTGTGTTTTTAAACATTTTTATTTTGGATTTTATGGAGGATTTTGTGATGATTGGGTTTTAAATTACTGAAGTTCAAGGGAACGTAGTTAGGTTCACTTACATCCAATATGGCGTTTAGGTGGCATCAAAACATGGCGGCCGACCGGAATGACAGAGCAGGTGGCACCTCTGATCCTCAGCATGAAGCCTGTGGCCCCAGAGGAACTATTTATAGCTACTATCGGCTCTAATCTGTAAAGAGCACTCGTCCTCATTGCTTAGTTCCCCTATTCCTTTTGTTCACGGCACCACAGCAATGACTGTATTACATGATGCAAACCACGCTGGTAGCTGAGAGCACTAACATCCTGTGTGCAGTCTCTTGACCTCGAGAAAATGTGATATCGGGCGTTCTGTAGTGAGAATTTCGTTTATAAAGATGTGCTGTGGACTTCACAGTGTGGCTAGGAATTCTCTGACTACTTGGATATTTAGATGCACTGTAGATATGCAAATTTTTTATATGTAAATTAAAACATTTCGATTATAAGTTTCGTGGACCTGTTAATATGGGTAGTGTAACGGAAAAAAGGAAAAACAAATTTGCGGGAATGTCATACCATTTTAGATTGAAATTTCGCATATTTCATGGGAAAAACAAGGAATTTGTAAATAAAAACGGAAATTTTGGGGACGAATCCAAATTGGTGGATGTGAATCCGAATATACTACCAGTATCGGCATTTACCTAATTACATCCCATTTTTAAGAAGGTTGTTTTAAACCACTGCGAATTAGGTGTTTCTAANCAGTATCGGCATTTACCTAATTACATCCCATTTTTAAGAAGGTTGTTTTAAACCACTGCGAATTAGGTGTTTCTAATATTGCATGCCAGTATTCAACAAATAGATTCATTGTAACTGATTGCTGTTGTACACAGAAATAGCACCTAGTACCCGTAAAAAGGCGCAGCCGAAACATAGAAGCTACGAAACTGCCACAGAGGACATATACTGATGCACTAGGGAAACTGGAGTAGACTTGTCCCTGAGAATCTGTCCGTCAGCTATGTGCATATAGAGACATACAACTGTGAAGTTCATTGAGCTTCTTTCGCCTGGAGAATAGCATGACGTTATTACTATTCTTAACGCCTTTCATTGCAGGGATATGGCAGGAGCTTGTGAGGTAGATCGTAGCGTCTCGGCAGTAAGCAAAAATTTAGTTTTTCATATTTTTTCATTTCATAAATGTACCAAATTTGGACGTTAGAGCTTTTTGGTATAACCAAGCCAAACCTGACAGCAGAGATCCGCAACTTAAGTACAATACAGAATTACGGACCATAATCGAAGAGTAATGATGTTTATTTTCTATCGACGTTATCAGAAACCTAGTTTTCTACATAAACCATCGTGTGTTTTGCAGATTTACGACCAAGGAGTTGACCTGCACAATAAGAGACAGGTATCGTAGTTTTTTTTTTCATACAATTTTTTGGTAAAGGAAAATGTATATTTTGTCTGTAAGACGCATTGTAAATTAGAAGGGTGCGACTGAGTTTTAAACCTGAATTCATTACGTTATGATCATGATAACAATTATGTTACATAATCACTACATAGCATAAAAGAGAGTCCCTGGCGCGCGTCTGTCTGTATCACTGCGCTAATCTCGAGAACTACATAACAAATTTAGATGCGGTTTTTACTGTTATGATCTGAATTTATCCAGGAAGGTTTCTGTGTATTAAAAATTGCCTTAACACTTATAGGAACTGAGCATTAATGGTATTAATTAATAAAGTAGGGAAAATGTTTGCCTCCAGCGCACTCTCATGGAATACGCTGCTTAGTCCTTTAGAAATATAACAAAATCATGTACAAAAGAATTGTGTAAAATAAAATGATCCACAAAAAGTCAGTAGCAGCATATATATATATATCGTTAATATATCAGTAGTAACAAGAGTATTTACAATTTAAATTCGGCTGCAAAAAAACCTAAAATTCACCGTCTTTTCAAAACATAAAAACTTAATCTTTATCAAAATAAATAAATGCATTGAATACTTCTGGCATGCCACCACACAAACTGATTTTGAAAGTTGGAGCTCCGACAAATTTATTGCAAAATATAAAACCACCGAAATTATGCAACAGGACTCGATTACAAAGCACTCAAAACAAACATGGCAGTACTTATGTTTTCAGAAGACAACAGCATGTTTTCTGACACGCTACTGAAAGTCGGAAATGGAGAGCTCCAAATGGATTGTTGAAAAATTTCTCTCAATATTTTTAGACACCAACCTCCAACATCTGATCGGTAACGTATATTCTGAAACACACGACCTTTAAAATAACACAGAATCATGATTCAAAGAAAGAGCGATAAGATCTCCAATAATGAAAACGTTGAAAAAATTCATTAATTAGTGCTCGCAAAGTTTATTGCGCAAACACAAATCTGTTACCCAGTAGATACAGTACTCGACAGTGAAGAAGCTGTAAACTATACCACACAATTTCTTAATTCATTGCATCCTTCTGGCATAATACCACACAAACTGATTTTAAAAGTTGGAGCTCCCATAATTTTTTTGCAAAATATAAATCAACCGAAATCATGCAACGGGACTCGATTACAAATAAAAAGTTTAAATAGTTATCACTTTGCAGGTACTATTCTAACTGGCTGCAGTACTGGAGAAACTGTTTTAATACCTAGAATACCAATGATTCCCTCGCATTTGCCTTTTCATTTTAAAACATTCCATTTTCCAATAAGAGTTTTTTATGGTTTGACCATATATAAGGCACAGGGTCAAACAAAATGTGGCTGAAGTGGATTTAAATGGAGCATGTTTTTCACACCGACAACTCTACGTAGCCCTTTCGGGCGTCAGGTAAAACAGGAATCGTTTTGTGCTGGTGGTCTAAAGCGAACCGATTTATGTTGTATAAGTAGACATATTCTAAGCCACTATCATATAACATTGTTATATTAAGGTGTATGAATGTGGATAAAGCGAAGAAGTTAGGTATTTCAGGATTGTGGTAAATGGATGACCATTATCTTTGCCTACCTTTCTGGGAGACAGGCGTTATGTGTACGTATGTATGTTATATATTATAGAAGTTTACTAATTTACTACTATA
The DNA here is from genome assembly GCA_002778355.1 of Clitarchus hookeri. Classification (NCBI taxonomy): domain Eukaryota; kingdom Metazoa; phylum Arthropoda; class Insecta; order Phasmatodea; family Phasmatidae; genus Clitarchus; species Clitarchus hookeri. The sequence continues at coordinate 100,160 of NQII01005437.1, read as the reverse complement.
AAATATTGTTATTGCCTTTTCCTAATTTATTTATTAGTGTATCGCTGTAGAAACTAAACTGTACCCGGGCGAAGCCGGGCCGGGTCGCTAGTAGTAGAATATAAATTATGAGCCTGGGGGAAGTGGCTGTCAGTCCGGCGTTGGCGCCAACCTCCTGCTCTGTCATTCCAGCCAACAATCCGCATTAATGGATGTCGGTAACATTGACCTTGACACTATATTTGTGACATTGAATTTGAATAACCTTAAACGTAATTATAATTTTTTTTTTTTAGCCAATTTTAACAAAAATTATAAAAAGCGAAAAAAGAATTTGAAAATCGAGGAACATATAATATTACCCCACCGTAACTTCTGATAATTATACAACCCTAACCAACACACACATTCCTCACCTCCACCCACCTAGTCATAGAAAATAAAGAAATAACGATCACAAAAAATTCAAAAAATGTATAATGAAAATTGAGGAGCATACACCGTTACCCCACCCTTTCCCCCGCGCAAAAAACCGCAATAACAAACCCCCCCTCCTCCTCCCTTTTTTTCCATCACAACCACATACTTAATAATAACAAATCGAGAAAAAGCTGAGAAAAATCATGAAACATCGAAAAAATCTTTAAAAAATACGGGATTACAATGATAATCTTACCTCGTCCCTAGCCGCGCTCACTTTACCTCCTCTGCTCTCAACATCTCGCAAACATAAAAAATTAAGAACAAAATCAGAAACATGTTTTTTATTAGCTCATCTCTGAACAGAGTCATAATTTGTAATAAATTTGTTCGGAAACGTACAACATGAGAGTAAATATATACAAAATTAAGTAAATTTCAATCTTTAGTTTTCACCCCTCGATGTCTGCATCAGCGATCCAGGAATTATTGCGGGCTGTGTAGCTCCACCACTTGACATACGATTAGGTATAATAATTCAGATTCAAACACAACCCTCCTCTTGCACACGCTCACATAAACTTTTTCTTAAACCGACTCTCGCAATCGGTTCTTTACAAAACTGTACTAATAAGTCTTTCAGAGAAGCAAAAGGGACTGTAAAATAAAATAAACACAAATTACTATGTATACATAAATTTAATTTATTTACTTATATACAATCCTTATAATTCTTTTGTACACTCGCTCGTTACATTTCTCAGATGTTTGCCGATCATGGATAGTAGCCAACAGTTTCATCTGATATAATCCCGATCATTCATTTCTTCGATGATTGAATCTGTCTCAACCATGCGTGACAGATCTCCGCGTTTTTGCAAGTCAATCAAACATCTCAGTATATCAACAAGTTCATTCAGTTATACGGTAAATATGTAATGAGCGCTCTTGAAGCCTTCTGCCTTCTCCACACCTTTTGTGGAAGGAAACTCGGTGGAGTAATGAGTGTGGGAGTCGAGAGAAATATCATCTTTCTCATCAGATACTTCATCATCACTGTCTTCATAGTCATTACCGTCATCAATCATATCTTCATGATTGTGTTAACCTCCTGTTTCATCCTCAATATCTAGTAATCTTTTGTTTGTAGGAGTCTAATGGTCATCATCAGTATTTATAGCCGATGGACCCTGTATTTTGAACTTAATCGATTTTACGCAAAAGTTTTGCAAGTGTATACTTTGCGCAAACCGACTCTATCACGCCTCGTAGTTCTCTTTCCGTCATTAGAATTAACTGTCTCATCATAATCGCCTGGCGAATTAGTACCCACCGATGCGGCAGGGGGTATTAACGTTATGGCTTGCTGTCTCTTAAAATACGAATCGTAGCAGTTCATGATGTGCTTCTTCAATGTATCACCTTGCATAAACAGCGTGTGGCCATTGTCGTAATGCTTCATCGCGCGAAAAAGACTCTTCGTAAGGGCGGTTTTCTCATGTCGCTCAGGTTTTTGTGAATATCTTTCAAAATAAGTAACACTGTTTTGCATGTAATTTTCCAGCAATGGGAGAAGGTACATCTATAGAGAAAATCTCTACAGTAGACTTAGAATAATTTATAGCCCCACCGATAAAAAAAAGGTTTTTATGTCATCTCGGGAAACAATCAACCTATTCTTACGAAATTTGGCGGAGATGTTGCTCTGTTTTATGTCATAAAAATATATGTATTTTTGAAGTGACACACTTATTTTCAGATTAACGGATATAAAATAATTTTTGTGATATATGCTAAATCTACGAAGCTATGTAATATATTTTAACTTAAGTTTGTAAATTGGCAGTAAAAAATCATCGAATGTGCCTATAGATGCTTTTATTGCCCTCCATTTATGAAAATCACAACATGAAAATTATGAAGGTTTTGTGCCATATCTCGTCGAAAAATCAACAGATTCACGTCAAATGTTACACTTAAACATTTCAAGTAATTTGTACTAGTTTGTGCACACCATAAGTACTTCAGTAGTCCATATAAATATGAACGATTTTAATGGGTCAGACAACAATTTCAAAATAGCGGTTTTATTAATAATTTAGGAAAATTTGCCACATTTATTAAACAATTTACCGTAATTCAACCAAATTTTTGTATGTAGACAGCATACATTAAAACCATAGTATAAAAACTTTTTTTTTTAAATTTTGTACTATAGCATCAAATAAGAAAATCAACTTTTATGTGACATATTTGAGGGATCAAACAACCGATTTCCACCAAATTATTGGAACAAGTAGCGCTACGACTGGCCATGTAAACTTACGTGTTTTAGGTGACCTAGTCACTTATTTTTAAAATGATGGCGCTCGAAATATTTAGGGTTAGTAAATCTCATCATTCCAAACATTACACTGATTAAATCCGAAGTTGATTCTGCGAATCCGAATTCCACAATGCGATACAGTGCACGCTAGCTTATTGTACAAAGTTTTCTGGGTTCAGTCCCCGGTGAAGCACGTGTTAATTTGTAATTGTCTCACTACTGTTGCATACGTTTCTGGTTTCATTTTAAATATTACTTCTTTCAAAGAAAAGTCAAGTCCTACCTACAAAGTCAGCGTATAATAACTCGTTTAAAAATTCATTGCGCACATGATGAGGAAAGTAGGTTTTTCAGTTATATTAGTAACATCTTATTTTGTTTGTTTAAGTATTTGCAGAAAAAATAATAACGGTTACTATTTGTAGCTGTGTCTTTTTTTGGATTTGGCGTTACTTTAGGATTGAGTCTTAAATATTCTACAACCTTTTAATTTATTTTGAACTATGCCATGTTAAATATTATACTATAACTTTGATACAAATTAGAAAGTAAAAAACTAATAAATTGTGGAACTCAATCTCAGATACTTGATTTATATTACTAAAGTGGTAATAATAATAATAAAACAAAATTACTAATTATTTTTTATGGAAATCTCAGTAAAGATTAAAACTAAATTTCAAAAATAAAAATTTAAGAAAATTCAGAGTTTTTTATTTTAGCAACAATTCAATATGCACTCCAGAAGAAAAATTTAGATGAGAATGTGTACAGGTCATTCATTACAGAGAAATGTAAAACAGTTTATACTAACTATGCGAGACTGCGGTGGTGTGGTTAGACTACTCGCCTACCACTTAGACGAAGCGGGTTCGATTTCCGGTGGAGTTGCCTCCAGATTTTCGCATTTGGGAATCGTGCTGGACGATGCTGCTGGTCGGCGGGTTTTCTCGGTTATCTCCCGTTTTCTCTGCCCTTGCATTCCAGCGCTGCTTCATAGTCACGTCGCTTCACATTCATCGTCTTTCAAGACCTCGATGTTAACAACCACCCCAATCTCTTCACTCACTAGCTTTAGAGATCCGTGGTATTCTTCTATGTATAGAAACATCGGCTTCAAGTAAACGGCTTTCGTAAGATTTTCTCAGCATGTAACGATGGCAGAGACTTAACTTTTGCGTTTTATACGTAATTTAACATATTTATCTCATCTGTTTAAACTATTGGTACTCCCAGCAAACACAGGATTTTACGGCTAGGGGAAAAATGATGGAATATCAAAATACATTAAAAATTGCAGGTAAAAAAATTAGCGAATGTACGTGCCTATGTGTCTATCTTTAACAGGACGCTGACAAAATGGATAATTGTAAAATCTAAAGATCATGGTGGGGCGGCGAGCTCGACGCGGCGAGCGTGGGAGGACACGCGACGACAGAGAGGGAAGAGAATGACAGCTGCGCGGTGTTGCCAGTTGTGCTCGCCAGGGTGAGTCGATTTTCGACGGCGACAACCCGACACACACTGAGCGTGGCGCCCGGCCTGTGGCCAGGCATTGCCTGACCAGCCGATAGCGAGGTAAAAGAGATCTAGCAAAAATCTTGCGCTATCCGCACGGCGGGAATCTTATAAAAGGTAGATCACGCGGATTCGCTTGGTGACAACTGCTCACGATAATATGTCGTTCTATTTGGGCGTACTCAAAAGCTGTCGTTCAACTTGTGCAGAAACCACCTTCATTTCCGAACAATCGTGCAGTACGTATTCGCATTAGGGTATCTTGTTTCTGATGTTGGGGTGGGTATAAACAACACAGATAGCAGGACGGCCACATAAGGTACCGCCTTGTGGAAGAAAGTGAGGAATAAGTACCATAAACAACAAGAGGTTCAGGAGGCCTCCGCCCGAAAAGTAGTACATCAAACTTATGCTTTTAATTGTTGCATATCGCAAATTACACTACCGATTAAAACCACATATTTCCTTCTTGAAAGTTTTTTTGTGCGTTTACAAATGATTGGCAAAATGTAAAAATAATCTGAACGACTTTTGCAATTAGTGAAATATTGCCTCCACCCCCTTCTACCCGGCAAACTGCCAGAAACCCTACATCCTGCCCACCGCACTGAGTAAAGTGATACATTCGTCGTTATGTTCCCATAACACTGACGTCCTGCCTATATGTACCATTGAGTTAAGATACACCAAGACTGGACTTACTCAGGTTAAAGTTACTGGCCACTCCAGCAGGTAAGAAGAACCTGTAGTTCTTTGTATGAACAGTCCATTTTCGTGTCGGCTGCGTAGATAAGTCTTGCCACTGTTACATCTACCCTTTCTATCGCTCTCATACGCCATCTATGTCACTCCCAGACTAAACTCCACAACAGGAGAACGTGTTGTGATTGTCTGATTTACCCACAAAGCTGGGACAGACAAGACAGCGGACACCCGATTAATTACCTCAAGCAGTTATATACACAAATGTTTTTTCCAATGCCTAAGACATTTTGCATTGAATGTACTAAATGAAACTTAAGGGACGCGTAAGTAACGGGGAATGTTGAAAAATATTCACGCAGTCATAATAAAACAATAGAATGTACTAAATGAAACTTAAGGTACGCGTAAGTAATGGG